>JAHLSL010013733.1:3009948-3174994 GCA_025920805.1 Petroica traversi
CAGGCAGGCACAGGGAAGAGACAGGCACCGGGAACAAGCAGGCACCGGGTACAGGCAGACACGGGGCACAGGCAGGCACCGAGCACAGCCCTCACCTCCTGGACGGCAGCACTCCCTGACCTCAGGTGGTGACACACTCTCTCTGTCTCCTCTTTCTCTACCTCTCTCCCTTCCATTTACCTTCCTCTTGTTCTGTCTTCTCTAGCTCTCTTTAATAGGGTAACTCCTTTTTATTTTGTCTGAGATATGATATTTGCCTCGTTTGGCTTAATTACGCTCCTGGCCATCTCTTTTTAAAAGAACTCCTTGCAGTTCCCCACAGTGGAACGCAACAGTTATGCCACCTGGGTCCTGTCTCAGGATACTGGACTTACGCCAAAGTCAGATGATCTGCCCAGCCCTAAAAATGTGCCTCCTTATTGGAGAGGTTCTGGTACTCCCTGATCAGGAAAAGAAAAAAGGAGGAAGACTCTTAGCATTTATATGGCCAACTCTTAATATCTCACTCACTCTCTTTCACTCTCACAGGCACATGCAGACTTCTTGCCGTTTCCAGCCACACACCAACATGCAGATGTGTGCACACACTCACTCCTGTTTCCCTGGTATTTGCTTAATGCAGTCTATAACTTTGAAATGCCCCTTAATTTGGCAAAGGATCAAATGTTCCACTATCTTCACCCAAAGACTCTTTCCCCTTCTCACATACAGGCTTTGAGAGTACATTTCGGGTATGTTTTTAATTACTTTATTTAAAGAGGTAACCTTTTCATGCCTTACTTGATGTATGAACACTCATAATAATTTTCTCTTATCTATTAAAAAAAAATTCTTACAGGACTGACACTTCATTCTATTTTCTCAGTATCTAAATATGATGGGAATTCAATTGTTATACAGGACCTTTTTCCATATTCTTAACCTGTTCATTCCTCATATTCCCCAAATTAGAGTAGCAAGAGAAAAGACAAAATTCTTATTTTGTAACTCCTCATCTTAAATTTACGTCTTAAATCATGGTGAAATATGGACCTTTAAAAATTAGGATTTTAAGCAAAGTTAATATAGCCGAAACCAGATAAAGTAGACTCAGTAAGCAAACCCAGCTAGAGTTAATTAAAGAATTAATGTTTAACCAAATAATTGAGTTAGAAGTAAGCCTTAAGGTGTAGGTAACGGGTTGATTGTAATTTTATATTTGCTCAGCTGTACTTATAATGAGAAACAGAAACATTGATCAGTAGGTGTAAGGAATATGGGCAATTACTAATCGTTCTACCTGAAAGACCCATTCAACTAGGAATGAATGGAAGAACTGGAGGTTCCCCAAAAACAATTTGTATTGTCAAAAGCCAGAAAGGCAGAAAGGTCAAAGAGAGGAAGACGAGTTTTACTTCTTCATTCTCACCGTCCCCTCAAATTATGCGACCACTGACTCAATTCAATGACTTAATAACTATTCAGCTAATTACCATACGGAGCAGGGAATGGGAGGTTGTCCTGGGTTGGCAAAAGAGCCTCATGACAAAAGGGTCTGTAGAAGAGCAGAAAGGCTTGAGATAGAGGAGGAAGAGGAACTGCAGTATTGCCAAGGACATGACTGAAGTGGAGCAGCACTGCTTATTTGAGCTTCCTAATAACCTTTTTCAGGATCGTAAAATCATATACTACTTTGGTTTGGAAGGGACCTTAAAGATCATCTAATTCCAGTCCACTCCTTGCCTTGGACAGGGTCACTTTCCACTAGATAAGGCTAGTAGGCTCAAGGGCTCTAGAAGAAGAAATTAATATATTATCATGCTTCTTCATCTCTTCAAATACAGTTGAGTAGACTGTAAAATGTGAGCCTACATGGAGGTCAGAAAATGTAGGCCTGGCTTGATATATTTTTATTTTTCAAGCCCTGTCTTAGTGTCTTAGCTGCTAATGGTGTTACTATTGGAAAGAGATAGATCAACATAAGGAAAATATAGCATTCATCTAGGAGTTCTTTCAAGAATCTCACTAGATCCTGCTGCAGAAACTGGAATATATATTTTAGGATTATATTTCCTTAGACACACCTCATGCAGCTTCTGATATAACTCCCAAACTTTTGATGTTGATATTTTCATCAACAATATTATAAGTGTTGGTGTAAAATCTTAGAATAAGATAAAGAGCCACATCACCCATTCAACAGACTGTGTTTTGCTGAATTTCTGCATTGGGAAATTTGGTTTCCTTTCAATCTTTTCTTTCAGCCAAATATTTCTGCCTAAGATAAGAGAAAGATGCTGAGTTTGTTTTTACAACTTTGTTACATTGTTCAGAAAAAAAACCATATACAAACCCAATACGTTTTAAAGGTTGAGGGCTCTTTTATATATTTATTAAGGCAACAGATATCAAATAGGGGGACATTTAAGTCTTTCTCTGAAGTGGATTTTCTCTGGAACATACACCCCAATTCACAGACTGTGCCAGGAACTTTTGCAGGCCAGCAGTCAAAGTCAAAATTTCTAGAATGAGCAGCAGGAACCCATTTGCCATCAATAAACACTATAAGTCTCTGTGTGCCTCCACTAGAGTCCACTGAAATAACACAGCTGGATTGTTTGGGAGAAAAAGTGCTGCAAGTATTCATTGCTGTATGTGCCTCTACACAAGCAGGAAAAAATAAGAATAATGTTTTCAGACTTGTTGATTAATTTTGACTAAGCTATTACATGGTGTGGGTTTTATTAAACTTCGCCCATTTGGAAAATTAAATTGCTCTTCTCAATATAATGTCATATTGCACCTGTAATCCACTTTTGAAATGTGTTGGACAAAAGCCCTCTTTTAATGATAATACATTTAATGGGAAAATTTCTCTTTTTCTTCACAGACACATAGACTAATTACTGCAATGAGTACAAAAGAATAAATGCATTGCCAGGAAAATAGGCAAAATTGTGTTTATGCCAAAGAGCATATTTAAAAGATCTTAAAATCTATTCACAAACTTACTTCTAAATATTATTCTTTGTTATTTTACATTTCACAATGTATTTGGGGAAAAATCAGAGGTGTTATTATAGATAAGAGCTATTGTGTTTATTTATAGATATATAAAAACTGTGTTTTTGTTGTTTCTGAATTACTGCAGGATGAGGACCATGTAGAAATGTTTGAACTATTTGCAAAAAACCTGTATTTTTCTGGTCTGTATTTACTTGTTTTGTTTTTTTGGGGTTTTTTTTGGTTTTTTTTTGCTTACTTCAGCAATTAAACAACTAGAAGAGAACTGATTGGAGCAAGCTGTGTTCAAAACTGTACAGCCAACAAATGTGGTCCAGATCTATAGAGTTTGCAGCAGGATGTCAGTACATATCTGTGCCTGAATTTCCCTGATAAGGACACTGTGGCAAGAGTCCTGAGTGGATTGCTAAAGCAGGCACGTAGCCACTAAAGGGAAACTGAAAGAAACTAAGTACAGAATTCAAGAGCAGTATTTCTCATAACATGAAAAACTACTTCACTGGTCGGTTGTCTGTGTAAAAGAGTAGTTTAGAGCTTGGACTATCTACTGCTGAAATTTCCTGCCCTTTCTGAAGTCATCCAGTGAAGGTCATTCTCCAGCAGTAATTATGTTTATGTCACAGGTGAAACTAGTAATTTAAAATAAGTATTCTGAAGATGTATTCTAAGAAACAAGGGGGGAATTTCTATAAAATCTCCACCACATTATTAACCCATGCTCCCATTTTGCACCTTTACAGTATCAACAGAACAATCCCCAGGCACACACACAAAATAATCTACAGTATGTCTGCAGCACAAAATAATATAAAGCCTTTCACTGATGTTATACTAAGGAGTACTGAGCAATACCAGTATATTCCACAAACATGCTGCTGCCACATTAGGATATTTTATTTCAACCCACATAGGGGCACAGCACATCAATCATGATGAATGCGAATTCTATTTATCTCTCTGTATTCCTAATGACTGTTCATAAGGGTATTTTATCTCGAGTAATTTCTCTGAAATTCCCCAGGGCCGTTTGTTTAGTGCATTTAATGTCAGCTTCTTTTGATAGCTACTTTTAGTGGTAGGATACTTTCCTTAAAGTATTCCTCTAAACTAAGTTCTCCTTCAAGATTGGTGAGATGGTAAAACAGCAGATGAAATTGTTATGATAATAAATTAGTTCTGTTTTTTTGGTTTCGTTTTTTTTTTCTGCAAATATTTCCACAATGAAGGAAATGTGAAAAATAGTCTACCCTCATCCTCAAAGACTGAACAATTGCGTGCAATGCACACAATTTAGAAGTTTTCAGATAATCCCCATTATTAAAATGACAAGAACAAGTTTTGACCTTATATCAACACAGCCGTCATACTATACTGGTATATTTTGTGATAACATAGGATGTTGTACTTTATTGTTATCTAATGTGTTTTATTTTAGCATAACTATGTTCCAGGAAGAGCTGTTGAGATTAATGCAAAATTCCTGACAGCGGGAATTATCTTGTATAATATCAAGCACAAAGCACTGATGCTACACTACAAAACAGGAGCCCACTCACAAATGGAAGTTTTTAGGATTGCATATAAGAATATATAAATACGATCACACAACAGAAAAAGTACCAAAAATGTATCCTTGCCTATGTTTGCATTCTTGTTGAAAAGCAGACTTCATGAGATTGAAATTTGTCTCCCATTCCACTGATTACTCTCCAGTTGCTTTACAAACAAGATAAAATTGAGACTAAATCAGGCAATCTCTTCTTCTTAAATGTGAAAGTTATATCTATTTGTTTCCACTCATTTTTTTTTATTAATGGCTTTGCACTGACTGAATCTGACTGAAAAGCACTCCTAAATATACCATTTTATTTCAGTGCTCCTTTCTGATTTGTATATGTGCAAAATAAACTATCCTGATACACACGTGGGAAATAATGGTGAATAGGAGGAGAGGCACCAGGCTTTAATGCCGCTGTCCCTTAGGATGCTGTCAGAAAATATGTGCAACCAGATCACACTCTGCCATCATGATTATGCTATGAGTATTTCAATTATAATTTAACTTTCATGTACAAATCAAAACATAATTTAAAGAGTAATTTACAAACCATTTCAACTATCTCATTAAATGCTATTATCTCTCTCCTTTGTTCATCTACAGCTCAATGCCTTCAGCTTCATTTCAACCAAAGCCCAAGTGGTACATTTTACTCCTATGAAACCTTCTCCAGAATTCAATGAATTCATTCTGAAATGCCATCCCTCTGCATCTCTGTTCTTCATCTGAGAATTCCTTGTTACAACTGCATAGCTCAGCCTGAATACCAAGCTAAACAAAACAACTTCAGCCCTTCAGCATTAGATATGGCTGTGACTGTTACACACAACAACAGTTTAAAAAAATCTCCATAGAAACACTAGATTGTTTTCTTCTTCTATGAAGAGGAAGTAAACTTATTTGGGTTGTGTGGCGACTGTTTGGGAGTAGAGGGATTCCAGAAGCTGATCCCAAGTTGGATGGAGCAAATTCTAACTGGTTCCTGCAGCTGGTCAAGCTGACTCCATCAGCGACAGTGGCAGCACCGCTAGAATAATAGATTTAAGAAAGGAAGTAGGAAAAACTGTGCAACTGCATCTGGGAGAGAGGAGTGAGAAGGTGTGACAGCAACAACTCTGCAGTCACCAAAGCCAGGGAAGAAGGAGGGGGAGTAGCTACTCCAGGCACTGGGGTGGAGTTTCTCCTGAAGCTCATGGTGAAGGCTATGGCAAAGAGGGTTGTCCTCATGAAGCCAATAGAGAAGGACAGGGGAGCAGAGATTTAACTGCAGCTAAAAAGGAGCTCATCCTGGAGCAGGTGGGTGCCTGAAGGAGTCTGTGACCCCATGGGAAGTACATGTTGGAGCAGGACCCATGGTTGGGTGGAGAGATAAGCCCATACTGGAGTAGGTTTGCTGACAGGACTTGTGGCCCCGTGGGGAATCTGTACTAGAGCAGTTCATGAAGGACAGCCTTTGAGAATGATTCATACTGGAGAAGTTCATGAAGGACTGTCTCCCACGGAGAGGACCCCATATTGGAGCAGGAAAAGAGTGTAAGGAGGGGAGAGGAGCAGAGTAAACACGGGATGAACTGACCACAGCCTCCACGGCCTATCTCCTTGTAGTGCTGTGAGGGAGGAGGCAGATAAATTGGAAGTGAAGCTGAGCCCAGGAAGAAAGAGGGGCTAGAGGGAAGATTTTTTGAGATTTTTTTTTCATTATCTTACTCTGATTTGATTGGTAATAAATTAATTTACCACGTTCAAATTGGTCTTGCCCATGATAGTCGTTGCTGAATGATCTCTCTCTGTCCTTGTCTTAATCCACAAGCTTCTTGTTGTATTTTTCTCTACCTTGTCCAGTTGAGGAGGGAAGTGATAGAATAGCTTTGCTGGACCATGGCTTCCAAAAAAGGTCAACTCACCATGGATGTATACACTACAGTATGGTTTGTGTTTACTGGAAGCACCTGTATTGCCTCCTCTAAGTTACTTATTTTGCCAAAAACAAGGGCAATGGTCAGCTTTGTAAGGCCACAGAATCAGACACCAAGGAGCTAAATTCTTTTTATTTTCTTCATACTCTTCACTTTCAAACATACAAATAAACAATCTTTTGAGACTCAAGGTACTTTTCACTATCTACCAATACAAACACCATCTCTTTCTTAGCCTCCCAGCTGAGCCTGTGTTTAGACCAGTCCAGTCCTAGGGCTGTAATTAAAAGGGCTTGAGTCCTACCATAATTAAAAGTCCATACTCTCTTCTTACCCTTGTTGAATGACCATCTCATTTCTTGATATGTAATTATAGGGCTTTAGGCAAAACTTTTGTATATTCCACATAAACATATGTATTTGTAGTAAAACTTTAAGTTTTACTACATACCCTTCTGATATATAAAAGAATGGATTTTGGTTATTGACAATATGCCTAGTACTTCCTCTCTGCCCTGAAGAAATGAAAAGGCTGTTTACTTTAGTATTTTTTATTTGGAGTGGAGCTCTCTCATCATGATTTTTGATAAGATTTGCCAGTTGATTGAGCACACTCTTCAGCATATGTCTGTGGGGTCTGCAGTGTGACTCAAACTCATGCAATTCTGTCTCTGCAACACAACCAGTCCTTCACAAGCTGTGCATGAGCTCAACTGAGTATGAATGGCCAGATTTTATCCATTAAATGACTGGTTACATTTTCTCTTGGGTTCAAGAAACAAATATTTCAGACCAGCTGCTGCCATCAATGTGGGCAGCAGCAATAAATTACTCAAAGTAAAAAGAAAGCAAAACCAATTTGTGTAAGTATTGCTAATGCGTTCAACATGTTTTCATACGGTATAGAGCACTGGGTAAGTTTATTCAGCATTAAAATGCACAGAAAAGAAAACGGGAAGCTCATGGGATTTCAGTCACCAGATTTTTGCAGTATGTGCAACTGATTTAATAATAGGTATTTTGTGCATGCCAAATAAAATTAAAGGCAAGTAAAAAAATTCATAGAATATAAAACACAGTCTTAATCTTCTCTGTCTTGACATGCATTAACTGGTGAATTAGGAGATTTGAAATGGTTTTGTTTGGAACACAAATTAACTGAAACTACCTGTCAACAATTGCACTTGTATTTAAACCCAAACATATTCCTAAAAAGCAATTACAAAACTTAAATTTGTCTGGGATCCATTTTTACAGAAAAGTATTCAGAAATGTGCAGTTTATGGACAATTTCAAGACTTCTTTATTTTTCGCATTAGATTTAAAGGCCTAAAAATCTCTAAAACCAGAAAGATTAAAATGGTAACATGAAATAACATGAAAGTAAAAACAAGAAGCAATTAAAATGCATTTGTACAGTGTCAAAGGGGCATGCTAATTCCTGAAAGAAACATTTCTCAAGTTCAGAAACATGTCTTAAGAAATGCAATGTGTATGGGGTTTGTTCCTCCTGTGCAGAAAAGAAATAAAATAAAAAAATATTCTAACCAAATGAAAAATATTTAGAAACATATACTGTCATGATCTGAGTTGCAACATGAGTAGCAACTGTACTCCAATATTTAACACACACTAGAATGGAATTACTAGATAAAGAAGTTATCAGGAAATTTTATAAAGCTTTTTTGTCTCCTCCTTTGAAGGGAAAGGACTGGCATTCTGAAAAATTGTTTCAAATATTATGGATGCTAGAGAGAAATGGAACAACTGCAAAATGAAAATTACCATAAATACAGGTGAGTAGGGAAAGAGGGGTAGCAGCCTTTTACTAAAATTTCAAACTTATCTTTTAGATAGAGAGTATGGAAGATGGCTAAAAATTCAAATCTGGAGTCACATTTCTGGGTTGTTTATATCCAGCCTTTTACCTGTTGTATTACAGAGATGAGCCACTCCCTAAAATTTGCCACTACATAGACATGCTTCAGCAAGGTTAATAATTAAATTTTGTTTGTTCTATTCCTGCTTCAAATTCAGCACTTTTTCAGGCCAGGTTCTTTGTATGCCTCTCTGTGCCAGTCACAGAAGAAATTTACATTCTGTTTCATATCTGTTTTCTTCTCGTACCCCTGCCTAATGCAGTTATGAGATCCCTAATGAGGTGGAAATGTTCATGCTAACTGAAGGAGGAAACAAGACATTAGGCTATGTATGAATAATGTGTGAGGAATCAGGTACAAAAATATTATGCTAGAGTGGAAAAATAAATATGCATTTTCAAACAATTTGATATTCACTTTGCTGGCCAGCTAACAGCAAAACCAGAAAGGCTCCAGGGAAACATGATGGTCACTGTTATCAAAAGGACCTAAATGATACATGGGCTGAAATTCCATTTAGACATAAAAGGTATTTCACTATCCTTAGATGCGGAAGCTTAATTGCGCCAACGCATCGACGTGTGCACCTGATTGATTTCAATCACGTTCAAAAACACAGTCCTTAAATTCTTTTGAAACATGACTTGGACTCCTAAACTACTTCATTCAACAGTGCCATGTAAAAGCTACTAGTTTCAAGAGGATTTTGTATAAGACATATAAAAACATCTAACAGATTAGGAACAGGATCCTGAGCACACTGTAGAGAAAGGAAATGGAACACAGAATTCAAGGCCAAGTCATGATGTCCTCCTCAAGTGTAAGGATATCAAGAATTGTTAACATACCAGTATCCTAAAATGTAGAAATGGATAGAAATTAAGCAAAATCCACTCAAAAATTTCAGAAGCTCCTCAAAAGGTTCCATCCTCACTAATGGTACTTGGTTTTCTAAGTGGCAAGAAAAGTTTTGTTCATGAACAGAGGCAGTTAATGATTACCACATTAATTAGCAGAGAAATGTGGGGCAGGCTTTGTCTGGGACAGAAGAACTCACTCTTTGCTTGTTAAGAAAACTGAAATGAGAAGGACCACAGATTTCCAGAGATTATAACAATGGCACATGATGAATTAAATCCCCAATCCAACCCATAATTAAGTTCTAGATGCCTAGCCACTAAAGTCTTTAAAAATCTTAGAAAAGCCTTAAAACATGCAGTCTTTGATAAGAATAAAAATTCTTGACTGCCACTACGTTACTATATGATAAGTCAAAAATTTCCCTAAGATTCAAAGAAAAAGCTGTGCCATGGTCACAGATATTAGCATCAAATTAAACCAGGTGCAAATTAAAAGACATGATCCTCAGTACTGCAGTTTTGTCTAAGTATGCAAAATAAGCACCAGATAATATTACAAAAACCTTTTTCTATCACAAGAATTGACTGTGGGTTTTTGGAGTTTTTTTTCAATAGTTCTTTAGAGGCAACAAACCTCTTGTTTGTAAGATACTGTGTTGAAGAGAGATATTGACTTCATGAATAATTTAATTGAAATACATTTCTTTTTATCACTCCACAGCTTTGCAAGGTCATGAAGCAATCACACCAAGATTCTTAATAATTCTTATCCTTTGAACAAAAATCAGAGTTTGTAAAAATCAATGTGCCTTTTTACATCTGAAATTATAGAGATAATATTTAATTCCTGAAAATCTAGTTTACCTAATAGCAAAAGCTGAATTGGAAAAAATAAGGTGTCCTAAAGAGTTAAAGGTAAATATCCCTGGGTAATGCTGGTATCTACTAAATCCCTTCACAGTTTTTTGTCTTTTATTTCTACAGCAGATCTATATCACTCTGAAAAACTTTCAGATATTTTCTCTTTTTAAAAAAAATCATAATCACCAGGAACAGCTGTACCCTGAAGTTCTGAATTCTCAGATCATCTGCAAGTTCAAGTTAATTGAACTGGACCTACCAGCTTTCACTGGAGGTATTCAATAATTCTAAAAATTAGACCCAAGAACAGAGGAAACCTTAAACAGTAGATGCTTTTAACATGCAATTGTTTCTTTCAACAATTTTTTCACTGTCCCTGTATTTTGAGATATTAGGGAAGTAATTTCTTTATTTCCAAGAAGGTCAGGTTCTCAGGAACCTGCAATTCTATGGCATGTAGTATTTTTTCTCCTTCTTCCTCTTCTTATTTTTTTTTAATTAGATATATCTGTTTCATAATACTCTTTCCTCTCAGTATTTTTAAGGTACATTTGAATATTGCAAGTAAATGTTTGCTAGGTGCTATCAAGATTATTTAACCTAGAAATGCAGGAAAATGCATATTAGAATAGAATACGAAAGAGAATAATCTCAGTTTATGCACACATGTATTTTTATTACAAAGTTATATAGGACATTTCTGAGTTTTTCAAAAGGACATTTTTCTATAAAGATGTGATGCACTTTTCTCACAGAAATGCTGAGCTTGGGGTCATTGAAGAACTGATATTTTCTTTCTCAATTTTTTTTTCAGGTGCCATAAAAAAATTTAGATTTTTTAGGGTTCTTGTTAATTTAATGATTTTCTGCTCCTTAGTGCTCCAATTCCATTAGCTTTAAATTTGCTTTGTAATAGCGCTTCCATTAAGGTCTAAATCAGTTAATTGTATAGATGTTTTCAGTTTTAGTTCTGAAACCAGAGGCTCTGGCTTACCTGGCTAAACTGATTTTGCCTGAGATGGAGTTATTTTTCTTCATAGTCGTTTTTATGGTGTTCTATTTTGAATTTGCACTGGAAAGCGTCGATAACACAGGGGGTTTTTAGCTGTTTCTGAGCACAGCTCACACAAAGTCAAGGTCTTTTCTGCTCCTCATCCCATCGCATGAATGAGGAGCTGGGGAGGCACAAGAAGCTGGTCACAGGGATATCCCATCCAATATGGCATCATGCTCAGCATAAAAAGCTGTGTGAGAGGAAGAAAAGTTTGATTTCCCAAGTAACCATTATGTATGGTTGAATGAAATGCAGTTTATTGCTGTATGGTGCTGTCCAGCACAGCAGAACAGGTTTAGTCAGAACTTTTTAAAATTGCTGTTGTTGATTTGGATATTTTAGATTGTGTTCATGCATTGCAGACCTGTGATTTTGACTGCAAAAGCAAGTTGTGATTAAAAGTCAACTGGATCATAATAATAATAGCTCAGGGTTTTTTAATCTACAGAAAACTCCAGCTCTTGCTCCCATTTTCCTTCCATAATTTCAGAAAGTGTCACTGTCATGATCAATTGTATTTCCAAGAACTCCAGATAGTGACATAATTCACATCAATGGAAAAACTGTCCTTCAAACTGGCATAGCCAAAGCACTGAAAACCACCCACAGGGTTTTCCCTTTCCCTTCCTACTGAGGTCAGTTTCACAGGCATAGGTGGTTCAATCTAGTGCATCTTACCTGGTGGAGCAGTCTCTCCCTTTATTCCCAAATATCTTTTTCTCCACAATAATGAAAATATATACTTAATTGGAAAATTATTTTCCTCAACTACAGAGTCTTCAGACTCCAGAGTCTTGTCATCTGTCATGTCTCAAAGTAGCTGGGAAAGAAAATGAAGTGCAAACTACACCACTACAATTTAACAGATGACTTAGCTGGTGTATCAGGAGCAGCTGTTTGATTCTGGACACAGGTGAAAGAGATGTACTGCTGTCAGAAAGAGGGAGAAAAGGGCAAATCCATGGAATTTACTCTCATTCATCAGTCAAGTTCAATGGAAAATAAGTAACAGGGATACAAGGGAGAATGAATATAACAACAAGTAAATAAACCCTATAAGGCAAAGGTAGTGAAAGAAAGAGAGAGAGAGACAGAAGAAAAAACTTTATTTTGACACTGGGGAAATTCATCCAGGCAGATTATTCTGTAGACATCATATGTCTGTCCAAACCTTGAGGACCAAATATCCTTACAGGTTCCACTATGTGCTCACATTTAGTCAGTCTATACTGTGAAATACTGAAGTTTATGTTGGAGAGAAAAATACAGGTTTACATACTGCAGTGTATTGTGTGTGTAAAGAAGCATTGTTCTCCCTAACCTCTGAGCAGGATAGTAGATGAGTGCCTGAAAACCAGTCTAGTTACAGCGTGATTTCCTCCATGGCCTCACAACACCTCCAGCAACTAGACAAAGCTCAAGACTGCCCAGTGATACAACCCACTGAGATCTCTGAACGTATAATTTCTTACTGCTGTAAGACCACAGGCCATATAGCAACAGATCACAGTTTTGATTTTCAAGCTGAAAAACTCAAACTCACAGAGAAATTAGTTGTTTCTGTTGGGAAAAAAAAAAACTCTGGCAGAATAAACTTCCAGCTCTTTAACACAGTTAACCACTAATATCCAAGTATTCAATGCCATTTTTCTGTCTCTTAACTCTCACTCCAGAAACCTCGCAGAAAAAGGAAAGGAGATGTTGCATCACAATATTTCCATGGTAACTACAACAGCAAAATAGGATGAGGCTTGTATTTGGAAGCAAAGGCACAGGCTTTGGCTTGGTTTTCCATCAGTGGAGCTCCTCAGACTAAGCAAAGTGATTGATTTCACAAGCTGCTCAGATTAAAAAAATAATAACCAACCAACCAACCAACCAACCAACCAACCACAACAACAAACATCTAGAAAGAAGTAATTTCTTTTTCTAATGTTAAATGTTTGGGATAAAGACATTAAGATTTGGTGGCAGCTTGGAAACAGAGACAACATGCCCTTTGGATCCTTGTGAGAAGTGGCTTCAGTCCTGGTGGCTTTGAAGTGGAGGATTAAAAATCATTATTTAGGCAATAGGTTATGGAAATAGTTCTCTTTCCTCTTCTCACTCTGTGTCATTCTTTTAGTTCTCCATGCTACAATGATGTTTTGGCAGAGTTCACATTCTTTATGAAATCCTGTATTTCTTTACTTTATTAAAAATTATTTTCAATGTAAAGTAGAAATTTGTTCATCTGCCTTCTTGAATAGAGTTCATATGCAAATTTCCTATTCATCTCTTCTTTATTCAGTATTGAATCAGCAGTGTTTTTTCAGCATTAGAGGATTTTCTTTTTCTCTTGTTAAGGCTGTAATCCTTTCTTCCTTTGAAATGTATATTATTTTTTATAATTCATTCTTTCCTGCTGTGGGAAAGAATAATACTGCATAATACTTTATAGACAAAAGACAAATGGTTAACTTCATCTACAAAAACAATAAGAAGTACAAAACCATTCTGTCCTATATTGCTACAGACTTACATCCAGAGATGGCAGGAAAAGTGGATGTTGTTTTATCTCTATTTGCCCTCAGAATTCCAATAAAACCAGTTTCTTTTACCCAGACGGTTATAGAAATTTGTTTCATTGATACTATAGATGTACAGAGACAAATATGTACCTGTATATCCAGGGTTCTTAAAAGGGTCTTACAAAGCTTTTCTTAGGTTCTGTTAGAGGTAACAATTTTAAGTACAGGGAATTATCTCAAGTCCCACAAAATGTGTGCTAAGTGTTGCAAACACTTTAAATGACTGCAGTCTGGACTTTGAGTCATATAGTTTGCATGGTCAAAAATGGGTGGAATACAAGGCAAAAGGAAATACACCAGTCACTGCTTGACTGATTATGAGGGTGGTAAGAGTGGCCAGTGGTACATCCTATTAATGTTACATGGAGCGCTTGGCTTCTCTGTCATTCTGGTACCTCCAGGTACCTTCCCCTGCTCTGAGCTGCACAAAGCCTGTCAGCAGAGACCACTGCAGCAGGGAAAAAGCATTGCCTTTCTCTGGTTTCTACTGGAGTAAATCTGGACACAAGAACCTTCCTAGCAGAAAGTTTATGGGGAAACAAGGGAGACAGAGTTCAAGGACACCAACTGCTCATTTCTAGAAAGGTTTGGGATGCATTTGACTTAGATTTTAAAACCTGTATAGTGGTTTACACTTACCTTTCTGCCGAGAATTTCTTGATCGTAGAGTCAAGACTGTCCTACCCTTTCTTGACAAGGTTTTGAAACAACAAGGAATTGCTCACAAATAAAAGATAATCTATCTTTTATTTCTCTACAAAACCCATGCAGTATATGGAACCTAGGCATATCAATAAAACACTGCTATATTTACAATCTATCGTTTCTTTATGGTGTGCTTTTGATGTTCTTTTTTTGTTTGGTTGGGTTTTTAAAGTTATTATCATGAACAGCTGAGCATCCAGCCTGTACAGAGACATTTTTTAATCAGAAGTTCAGGAATTTTAGAAGAACTTATAGCTCTTTCTAGGGGTTAAACAAAGCCACTGCCTAAACAAATTTTGTCCTTTGGGGCTGGCACTGTCAGCAGTTACCCCAACAGTACAGAGCAGACATGCTGAACACTCTTATAAATCCTCTTCATATCTTAAAACTATCATCTACTGAAAAATGGCTTCACTTAGTTCACAAAGTTGACATTTCCTATGGAAGAAACTGCAGGAGAGGAAAATTAATTATTTAGAGCAATGGCTCCTGCAAATACTCTTCTCTCTCAAAAAAAAAAAGGTAAGCTTTTTCTCACTAACAATTTCCTTCTGGATTGTGGTATCCGTTAAAGAGATTATCCGTTAGAGATTTCCAATTAGACTATAAAACTGACAATTCCTTTTTCATGTCAATAGGATTTGAATATTCAAATCCCCCAACTCTCTTTAAACTGACTGCCATGAATGTGAGAGCAATAGAAGTTCTGCAAAAATATTGGTTTTTTTGTTCTGCTACAGTAATGACAGTTGCAGTTGCTTTAAATAAATTACCGCCCACAAGCTTTTAATTGTTTTGTTGTTTATGTTTCTGTAATTCAGTGTTGTTCAAATATATCTGCCTACTACAGTGTTGCTTATCCAGGCCAGGCTAATGATTTCAGGCTCCAAGCACACCATTTGCATCAATTGCAGCATTCCTGTGTACCTTTTACAAGATACAAACCCAGTTTCTTCTCTATAATGAGAACAAATGGACAACTGAAGTTAAGAATAGCTTTTTTCTCTCTTTAACTTTTGAATTCCCCCCAAAGTATATTAAAAAAAGTGTTTTGGTTAAAAACAAACAAACAAACAAAAAACCCCTCAAAAAGTCTTTTGTCTAAAACAAACAGGAAAAAAGTGAAAGGAAGAGTTACAAATTAAGTAAATTGCAATTTAGATGCAGGTATTTCAAAAGGGTTACTGATTTTTTGCTGTAATAGATCAGGCACCTACTTTAAGCTCTAGGTCATTTAAACTTCATTAAAAATACAATGCTCATCCATAAAATAAACTGCAACGGAACCTGTGCCTGTCTCACACACACATTAGGAAAATTTGTATCTTTCTCTCATCTTTTCAGATTCTCAAATGCCTGTTAGTACCTGTAGCATTTCAATGTGCCTTGAGGATCAACAATAAGTCTAGGAGGAGGATAAATAAAAGTAAGGGCTAGAGCACATCCCAGAGGTACAGCTGCACTTCCAGATGAGTGACTTCCAACTATTCCCACCTTTCATAGAAGAGTTTTTATGAAATAATTCCCGAGACTTTAGAGCAAGCTTCTAGTAGAAGCAACCCTGATGCTTTCTTCTAAAACATACAGAAACAGAGAGTACTACACACAGCACTTAGAATAGAAAGAAAAAAATCAGTGAAATTATAACATTAAACACTGACATAGAATTACAAACTGAAGATTGAACTTCTAACCCAAATAATTTAGAGACAAACAAAAATTGATCCCTATTCCCTTCTCCTCTTGCCTTTTTTCCAGCAAAAATGCAGGTAAGTATGGCTGCCCTTTCCTCAGCTGGTGCAATCATATCACTACTATGTTATCAAAGGTGTTTCCTATTCATAAAACTAAGGTAAAAGAAACAATTATTCTCTGGTACTTCTGGCAGAAGCATCAGCTAAACCCTATGGCTGTTGAATTTCTAATTCTTTCTCCAATATTTCACTAAACAGAGAAACTGAAGCACACTATAAGTTCTCTCTGGATTTCTGTATTTGAGGAATTGCCCAAACATTTTAATTTTCTTCCATAAACAACTTATTCTCTGAAATCCTGACTCCTGAGAATGACAAATATTTCAAATTAGTTAACCAGCTGAGACCTTTCTTTATCAATTTTTTTTCATTATAAAATGACATTTGTTTAGAAAATTTCCAATCTTTAGTTTGAATTAAATTCCAGCATTTATATTGTACTTATTATCCCAGAATCATTAAGGTCTGATGAGAGCTCAAAATCCTAACACCTTACTGACCAAAATGGGAAATCCAATAGCAGCCATTTGGGCAATTTTGGGCAGTGTTAATTAGTATTTTCCCATAAAATAAGTTATTTTTTGCAGAGCTCTAAACAGTCTAAAAGCATATCCGGGAGTTACTGGGCTGAATCTGCAAGGCAGAGCTTCTGTTTCATTGAAACAGAACAACGGAGACATCCAATGGACCCTCATGTTTATTACAGCTGATTATTTCTTTTTCTTACCCTTTCTTATGCCAGTTCCACATCATATATCCTGCATCTCCTGCTCTCAACCATGTGCTGCATCTTCAGTCACCTGCACCTACCTGGGCTGCTCTGCACAGCAGGAAGGATTGGAGCTCCTGACGTGCTGCTTTTAAATTTGCTCCGTTTTAGTGCACTTTGGCATTTTCACAATTCATTCACTGCTGTAAGGCTCATCCATAGTAGAAACAGAAAAAGGTCTTTCATTCTAATTTACAGCCTAGTATACCTTTGGATGTGATTGCACACTAGGATTTGGTTACAGCACGGCTTGTTAGTTCCTTTCCTCCTCTAAGTGCTATTTGCTTCTGTTTCTTTCCAAACTGCCACTATTTTGTCATAGAACAATCTTTTTCTTCCAGTAATATGCTTTCTTCAGGTCAAAATATACATGTTAAATGTTTTCTGTATATACTGGAACCTCATGCATTTGTTTTCTCTATGTGAATCCTTAATCAAAATCAAAAGTGAAGGCAGAAGCACAGGGCTGGATAGCAACAGTGAATGTCACCCTGCAAAGAGGGTTCTCTGTGCCTTTTCCCATGCCAAATTCTTGTTAGCATCATTCCAATTCTGTAAAGGGTTGTGGACACAACGGAGCCACAAGATCAGCAATCTGATTACATTATTTCTTTCCTCCTTATAATTAGAGTTGCTTCTACAAATATTTCCCAGGCAAATAATGGTATTCTGACTGTAAGTATTGCCTAAGTGCAGACCCATGGAGATAAGGATTATTGCTTTTTCATTTGTAAATTCCTTAGGAGAAGCATAAAAGAAGAGCAAAAGAAGCATCTTTATGTCTGTGTTCAAGTAATACTGTCAGTCATTTAATTAAATATAAAAACAGATGAAAATTTGGATGTGTGATTGTTGTTGTATATATTAACTGTGACTAGATAATTTACTCTGAAGGGGTTCTCTAGCTGATATGGGAATATCCCTTGTTGAAGCACAGATAAAAATTGCAGAATTAGATCGCTTGCAAAATCTTTGCTGTATGCTGGGTTTCTTAAATAATTTGCTTTGGATTAATGTACTGATGACTTAAAATTGTGCAGATGCACCTAAATGAGACTCAGCAACAGTGGAAGGGAACAGCTGGTGAGCAGAGCAGGGGCAGGAATACAGATTTAGTGCTCAGGGTAGTTGTACATTTCAACACACAGGTGACCTCTGCTCTTGTGATGCCACATTTTGACTTGTCAGGCTGCACTTATATTCACCTCAGAGAAAATAAACATTGATTGCAACAAATAAAAACATTTTTTGTATTGTTTATGAGTTCAAATAATTTTTCCATTTTTTGTGAATGCAATCACTCGCTTTCTGCTCAATGTAAACTTGGACAAAATTTCATAGAAACTAGGGGGAAAACTTGCACCTTTGCAGAACTGAGTAGAGAACTGATGTCCAGATGTGGCTTTTAAAACTGGTTTCTTCATCACTCTTTTACACTGAGTAGGTGTCAGAAGACAAATTTTTCTCATAATTTTTCAAAGATACATACACTGATTCAAACAACTTCTAAAAATATTCAAGCAGAGCATGAACAGAATCCAAAGGACATGCATGCATAAAAAATACTGAAGTTCCAGAAGAGGAAGTGTGTTTTTAGTAAGTTGCACCTCCAAGTGAACTACTGTGCTTTCCTATTCCTTATCAATGGCTCTGTCAAAGATTTCACAGGCTGCTGGACAGTGACTCAGTAAAATAATAATAAAAAAAATATTCAATATTCTTCTGCAGTAGGGTCAGTGTGTTTGTTAAGCATTATTGTACTTTGCTACAGTGTTGACAAAATGACTGCAAGAAAGGAGGTCCATACTGCTATGTAAAACCCTCTGCCACTAGAACAGGGGAGGCCCTGTGGATAAACTGTTTTTCTCAAAAGAAAGACCTCATAAAAATGCAGACTTAATCAAATATACATTTCATCCCCATCATAAGTACATGTATGAAAAGTGAGGATCACATAGGTAGCATGAATCACAGCTTTCCACCAGTGTGCAAATACCTAGCTCTCAAGAGCACTATTTTATTTCTCCTCCTTTCCACTCCCATTATCTTCTCTTCTCCCTCTTTCCTTGCAGATTTTGTCATTACTCCATTTTTATGGTCACAAGAAATGTGTAATTTTCACTGCAGATGATCTTTTTTGCATATTGAGCTTATCTGTGTTATAAAAGGAGCAACAGAGAAATAGCACCTAGAATTGCAGTAATTTCTTTTTCTGAGTGGATACAACTGAGAAGGACAGAATTCCCTTTCAGGACCCATCCCCTCATTCAGGGTAGCACTCACTGTTGTAACATCTCTAGGATTAACATAAGGAACAGTAATCTCTTCTCTCTGGACTGGTGAGGTGGGAGCAGGCTGAAAATCCCTCTCTTGGTTACACCCCACTCAATTCCCACCCAAAATGTCTAGCCTTGCTCTTTGCCCTCTGCCTTGCTCTTTTACAGGTGGTTCATATTTTAACTCTGGTCAACTATTCTAGCTTGAATTTCTCCCTTTTCCTTTAACTCACATGTGAATTTTGAGTCAGCTTTATTCTTTATTCTTGTGCTTACCTTCTGACCTCTGGAAATGGAAGGGAAGGGAAGGGAAGGGAAGGGAAGGGAAGGCAAGGCAAGGCAAAACCCACCAGCAGAAATAAATACAGGTTTCTCTAGAAGCCACAGGCACAAACTCAGGTTACTTTAAAAGCTACAGGTATGAACTGAAGCAGAAAATGAAGATCAAGAGTAAAGGTGAGGGGAATTTGGCTGCAGTACACAATATTCCATAAAAGATGTTTTTTTTTGGCAAACATTTAATTTTGTTTGCTCTTGGCTTATTAGTGTTTAACATAGTCATCCTTGTATAATCCTAGAAGAAACGTAAAATATTGTGAAAGGCTTGCTGTTTCTTGCCTGAGACTGGCTAAAAACAAAAAGGCCTTTTTGTATTAAAGATATTTATCACATATCACCAGCAGTATTTGAAGTGTATTTGCATAAATATTAAGTCTATTTATCTTAAATTATTCTCTCTGTATGCAAATATTTTTAATTTTAAATACAAATGGATTTCTTTTCTGTGACATAAACATATCCAGTGTGCAACTACTGCATTTATTTACTCTAATAATAGGTAACCATTTACCATGCTTACCCTTGCAGCATGAATACTGATAAGAAAAAGTTACACTATTTTTGCCACTTGCTTCATTCCCAGGAAATCAGCCTGACCTCTCTTGTCTTCTCTGAATTTTCTATTGTGAGTTGTTTTAAATAAAAGTGCATGAGGTACATGGCTGCTGATCATGAAGAGGGAAAATTAACACTAAATTAACACCCTCTCAAAGTGGCCAGATCTCTTTCCTTCTAGTTCATCGTAACAAGATGAACTTTTATCAACTTAAATAGGGGCTTGACCATCCCATAGGCTAGTTTATTGGTATATTACTGTAGGAAATGTTTAGGCAACAGACAGAAAATAAATACGACTGTGAACCTTGATTAATGTGGAATAATTTACAGTAGGCTCAATAATTGTAATTCTTTACTGGTTAGAAAGTCAGCATTGCTAGCAGAGTGAAAACTGAGGGTAAGAATCCTGTCATTAAGTTTGCTGCAAACTCTCAAATACTTACACTTCAGTATCTTTTACATAAGCTCAACTATCCACACGTCATATACAAAATCATTTAAAGGAAATTATTCACTGTTTGAAAGAAAAGGACATCTATAATTTTCAGAAAGATAGTATTCTCATGCTGCTCTCATTGAAGAAAAGTTTGTATTTAGAATATAAGCATCATAAAAGTCAACATGATCTCTCCACTGGAGGACCCTTTTCTTCTGCCTGAAATGAAGTGTCCTTTTGTTGGACCATATACCTATACATGAGACTTTAAAATCATTCTTTAAAAAAACCAGTCTTTTCAACTTCGGTACAGTACAAGAAACTTAGAATTGAGCATCAGCATGAGCCAGAAGCAAGTTTTGCAAATTGATTCAGAATAGAAACAAATACTGACAAATAAACTGTTCTATAAATTACCGAGGCAATTTTTATCTCAACAATTCAGAGTTCCCACAGCCGTGGAGCAGGAGAGGAACAATTTCAGAAAGAGCTACCATAACAGACTGCTCCACTCTCTCACCACTGAGGTAAAACCCTCTGAAAATTTTCATGTGAGAACAGAATTGGAATTGATGTCAAATACATAACTGCAGTCATCGAGTGCTCATAAAATTCCTTCTCTGTTATGAAATTGCACACTATTTTTGTTCAAGAAGTTAAGAGTACCATGCACAACTGAATTTAACTATCACAAGGTTGTGTCAAAGGGACATGGTGTTGTTTATTAGAAGTTCATTTTATTTGCAGTTTAGAATATTCTGCATTCACAAAAAAAAAGATTGCACTCTGGCAAAGAATCTTGTAGTGCCATAAAAAACTTCTCTTTGCAATATAAAAAATTATTGATCCATTATAACTGGAAAATAAAAGCTGTTTCACTAAATTACTGTATATATGTAAAAAAAAAAACTCCTTTTCTTACCACCTGACTGAGAAGGCTCTGTTTAAGTATTAAAAAAAAGGCAAAATAGGTTATTTGTAGTCACTTTCCACAGGAAAATAAAAATTCAGAGTGAGATGATAATAATTATGTACAATATCTACATGCCTATGTGATTTCACTGAAGAGTACTTCTCAATTCTATTAGCAATAGAACAGGTTTGCATTACCATAATTTTCTATTTATGTATCCAAGGACTCAACTATAGCATTTTGCACAATGCAATAAAGAGAATCAATTCAACTGAGGGAAATCAGAAGTTTCAAAACTGGAATGCAGGAATGGCATAAATGTGAATGAGTCTTACAGAAAAGGGTGCATTGACCTTGACTTGTCTCTGGATTTCTTCAAAGACCATCCCTCAAAGCGATGACTGCTGGTAAGCTCTTTCACAGGAGCATACAAATGGTGTTCACTGAAAATGCCCAATTGGAAATAGTTGAAGTTGGTATGCAAAGACATTCCACAGCATTAATGACAAGTGGAATTCTCTCTGGAAGATTCAGAGCAGTTGTGTTTGTGCCCTAGTTTAGTGTTAGTAGGAGTTTAACATTCAGTTAAACTCCACACAGGCAGGCACAGGATTTGCTGAAACAAGAGGGAGTTCTACAGAGCACAGCAGGCTGTAGTGTAACATGCTGGCTGCTATACAGGGGATCACACACTTCCAGCAGCAGTTCCTCAGCAGTGAGATGGATGCCTGTTGGGAAAACTTGGACACTCACCATGCATGCCAGAGGATCACAGCTGTCAGGACAAGGGAATTTAGGAATAGCTCCTATGCAATGTTTTTCATTTGTATTTATATGTAATGGCAGACAATAATCACCAAATAGTTTATCCTAATTTATAAAAATCACCAATTCCTTATTTATGAGAAATCACTGCCTCTTTTAGGATGGGTGATTGAAGTACCAGAAACTACAGCTTCAGAGAATGTACTCATCTGGAAAAAGAGAAAGAGATCTTTAAAAAAGGGTTCTCAATACCATTTCTTTAGACCTGTCTGCTGGATCTGAAGAACATTAATATGTATTTCAGCTTTATCAAATTAGGAGCCATTTCTGCATGCCACATTTCAGAACTCTCCAGCAATGCAACAATAAAATACTTTACAAAGGGATCTGTAGGTTGTTCTACCTCTGGAATATCCAATTCATGTCTGATTCTGTATCTGGCTCTTAGGATCCTTCCAGATTCAACTTCTGAGCCTACAGGTACCTACAAACACACCATTGCACTTCCTTATGGCTGTACTGTTCTTCATGATGATGGTTTCTGTGGTGGTGATGGGAAAGGTATGTCACCAAAGAAGGAATGGTCAAAGCATTTATACTTGCAGGATAAACTCCTGTGTGACTATCTAACTTCTCTCTAATTATAGACAGACTTTCATCTTAGTCAACTGATGAATGTAGATAAGCATCCCTACCTTATCCCAGGTCTTGCCATAACCTCATTTTTTTCACTTTTTATTTAAAGCAGAGGACTAGGTTGTTCAGTTCATTCCTGACACCCCTTGTGCTGGTACGAGCAGTGGAGTAATGATCTCCTTACTGACAGGGTGTCAAAAGGTGGGGAAGGCAGAACCGAAACCTGCTCCAGTGTCCACAGCACACTGTAGGGTGTTAGTGACACTCTCAGAAATGTCTCAGATGGCTGATGAGTGGCCATCTGGAGCTCCAGTTGCACCACCATTGTAGGGAAGTTGAGTGGCACAGCAGCAGCACACAGAGCTGATGCAGCACTCGGTGCTTGGGCTTGCAGCCCTGGTTTGTCTGAGGGCTCAGACAGCCCCCTGAATAAGTCTCTGTGAGCACAGGGTGTGCAGCAGCACAGTTTGGCAGTGTGACACTGCAGTGGGTTGGCCCTGGCTCTGTGTCAGGTGCCACTCAGTCACTCTATCACTCCCCTTCCCACTGGGACGGGGAGCGGATAATATGGAAAACTAGAAGGGTGAGATAAGGCAGTTTATTACAGCAAAGTAGGGAAGTAAACAAGTAGAGATCTGTGCACACAAGAGCTAAAGAGAAAAAACCAATCAGTCTCTACTTCCCATCAGCAGCGATGTTTGCACACTTCCTGGGAAGCTGGGCTTCAGCACTCATGATGGTTGCTCTGGGAGGAGAACACTGAATGATCACTGATGCCCCCCCTTCCTCCTCTCTTCCTTCACTTATATCTCTGAGCTGACATCATATGTTATGGAATATCCCTTTGGCTGAATTGGGTCAGCTGGCCTGCTTGTGTCCCCTCCCAGGATCTTGCCCACCCCCATCCCCATTGGTGGGGGAAGGAATGTCAGAGGGACAGCTCTGCTTGGCAGTAGCCAAAACACTGGTCTGTTAGCTACCAATGCAAAGCATAGCATTGTAAGGGCTGTGAGCTTTACCTCAGTCTGACCCGATACAGACACCCTCCTTCCTCTGCTGCCCCTGGCTTAGGCTGTAGCCACCAGTGGGGGCTGGGATGGCTGCATCCCACTTGCTTTGGGGGCAGATGGAAATACAGTAGTCAATGGCTGTCTGAAACTGTGTCCCAGACACCATGCTGGTATGCAAATATGACTGTAAATCAGTCCTCTAAACCCTTAAATAGTGGACACCCCAGGGTCCATTGGGCTCTCCTGCATGCAAAAAGCTGCATGCCAGGGTCTCCTCTAGAGAGGGGACACCTCTCTGGGTAACTCCTTAAGGTCAAGTGATTCCCTACTGCAGTACATTATCAATAAGTGATTAACTGCATGCTGAACTTTGAAGTCTCAGATGAGGAATATCAAGGAGTGATTGTGCACATACAATCCTTTTGACCAAGTCTGAGACTAAGTCTGGGACCAAGCTCACCTAAACTCTCTGAGAAGACATTTATGACACAAGGGGGTCTTGTCTAAATTCATGACCCAATGAAAAATTTTCCTGAAAGCTTTGTCAGACCTTTTGTCTATGCAGTAAAAAGTCAAGCATACCTTGCCGTCAAATCATGTTAATCCACTGTCACATTTGCCATTGAACTTTGTAAACTCACTGTTTTATATTAATAAAGTATATTGTTGCTTCTCTCTTGTGAATAAAGTACACTCCTTCATCCACGACACATAGAGAATAACAGCTCAATATGAGGCACCATCATTTCATACAAGTGGATGAAATTATACAGGCACCTATAGTAATTTTTTGCATGGTTGAATTCTGAATATGGGAAAAAGGCACTTATTAAGGAAAAAGGATCTTATTCAGGGGTAGTTATGCTTCTCCAGCAGCAATGCAGCACAAGTGTGTATACAATAGATGCACAACATATTTGTGTTATTTTTAATACTAGCAATAATTATACTCTGAAAACCAGAAGCAGCAAGCATAATGCAGTTTAGGACTTCTGGCTGAGAAAGGTATGCAGACCACTGCAGCAGCATTTCAAAGACATCTATATCTGGCATATGGTCAGTTTTGCCCATCTCCTGAAATATATAAAAATTGTTCCTGCTCCTACTCAGAGAAGTGCTCATTCTAGCATTCTTTGTTCTGGGTTATTTAGTCTGGTGCTTCTGCAGGACATAAAGCAGACCATACAAAATACACAGGCAGCCCTTTGCTGCATGTTCTGTGTTAGACATACCCAGTTGCAGTAGGGCAGCAGCCAGAGAATCTAAACCACTGTGTCCTCTGTTTAGCCTTATCTTTTTTGGAGCCTCAAACTCATTCCCCATGAATGATCTTGAATTGCAACTGCTGTGCAAAATGGGTCGCAGCTGTAGGGGCACTTTAACAGGATACTGCTTCTTGTGCTCTGCATTGAATTTCTTATTCTTCAGATAAATGCACGCTCTTGACTGTAAGTCTAAGGCAGTGATGAAGACCATGAGCTGAAATGAACCTTACTGAGTATTATAAAGGGATTATTAGGGAGAGAATGGGATGCAGTCATGCATGGCAATCTAAAGTCTTTCAAAATAAAGATCTTTAATTAGGCATAAAAGCCAGAGACTAAAGCCTACTTGATTTGCTCAAATCTTTGTAAAAGAAAATACTAATCTTCAATTTAATCAAAGGATAATCATTATAAAACAAAATAAGCACCGACAGGGGAAAAAAAGCAGGATACACTACAAAAGAAAGACTGACTGTAGGACAGAGAAAAGCTTAGGAAATTTTAAACTGGCAATAAAGTTAGATTTTTTTCATAAATCATGAGTATCAGCAGAGACATACATTAGAGCAGTACACCTGCATATTAAGCTACTGGTGAGAACATGTTCATTGCTAATCTCAAAACAGAGATACTGTGTGTTTTTAAGTTACAGCATAACATAAAAACGTGATAGGAGCACTTCAAGCCTATAAACACGGCAACAGCAGCTCTTTAGAGCTGGCACGTGATGTCTGCAATAAATGCTGAAAAAACAGATATGGCTTTCTCCATCTTGCTTCCCTTAAAAGAAGATAAAATACATATGTATATCATGAACATTAGATACATATATATAAAATAAATTTAGGTTAAAAAATTGTAGAGGCAATGCTCTCTTAAGGAATTGTTTTCTTGTTCTGCCATTCAGTTAGACTGGAATTAAGTCCCTTTCAAATAATATTTAGTCTATGAGTAGCAGCATTCCTGATTTTGAAGTACAGCTGGTTCTGTCTGTAGCAGAGGCCTCTGTACCTGTAGTCTGCCTATGGGTTCTTGTGCTGTATACAGCCTAATTTACGTGAGAAAACTGAAGAGGTGAAACTCTTTACATGTTACTCCTGTCATGGAATAAAAGACAAATGAATGTGTCAGTTATAAGTATTCACACAGATCAGGACCAGTACCTTCAAGTCACTGTTTTATATATAAGACAGTTTGATTTAAACTTGAAATCTCATGTGTCTCTTTCTGCCTCTTGCAATTATTTCTCTTATGGTAGCAAACCCCTGCCGTGTAGTCCAAAGAGAATTTTGCCAACACTTTACAAACAGTGAATGAAATTACCTCACTGAAACAGGGGCAAGAAGCAAATCCAAGTTTCTGGACGAGTACAGGAAAATTTTGCACACACCTGTGTCCTATGGTGGAAAATGATGGGTTGGTCAGAAAGCAGACAGCAGCATGAAAAAACAGCAGTACATTAGTCTGAGTGCAGGGTGTCCATGGGGACTGGCAGCACAGCAGGAACGGGGCAGAGGCACCCACAGACAGGAACACATCCCACAGTGCCAGCCAGCCCATGCCAGGTTGGGAATGCTTCCACAGCACACAGCTCACAGATCCCAGAGAAACCCTCTCCTCAACAAAAGGAGGGAAATGAAATAAAACAGAGCTCCACTTCAGGATACCAGATTTAAGTACCCTCTGTGTGAATATAAATCTTCAGGAAAAGCCTCTGAGTATTTTTCTTCCACTGTAAAAGGAGACTAGAGAAATTTTTGTAATTTGTCTGAAGGAAACATGCTTCTGATAAGCATGTCAGCCAGCTGCTGTACACAATTTTGCAGCCAGGGTTGTTTTCCTCTCTGTTAGTCTTTGCTGCTCACTCCTTGTGTGAAGAAACTTTGGCAAGTTTTAAATGCTCTGCAGTAAATGAACAAGGTGACTATTTCTATCTTTTTTTTTTCTTTTTTTTCTTTTTTTCTTTTGCAACAGAGTTATGGGAAATAAAAGGAAAAATAGGTAGTAAGTATTTCTGAAATATTACATGTACAGCTTGGGCCTCCAACAGTGCCCAAGTGACTGTAATCCATAAAAGTTTCTCAATAAGTAGAAAATGAAGATTCATCTCAACCCAGGAAGAGGAAGAAAACTGCAGATTTTCATTGTTGGCTTTTCTTGCTTGTTAGCTATTTTAAGCAAGTTGTCCTTGGCTGTGTGACCTCAGAAAGTGTTCACACCTTGTTCAGTTCCAAATTGCAGGACCACATTTTTCTGTTCAGTCTTTCTGATTTTTTAATGTAGGTTTCTTTTTTTAAAAAAAAGCTCACAGTGTCTTCCAGCCATGGAACATGTATCTTTTAGAGTGAAGGACTAGTTTTTATTCTAGGTTGGGGTTCAAATCCTGCTGCTACAGGGTGATGTCTCCTGCACCGACCCACTGCTGTTTTTACGGTGGGTCTATTCCATCCTGTATCAAAATGAAAACAGCGATGGTTGAGTGCAGATGGAGATATCATCCCATTCCTTTATATCAAAGTGAAAAAAAATACATAACATTCAGAACACAGTGGAGGAGAAATACTTTTCTTAATGCTTTCTGCCTGAAGACTTACAGACCGTTACAAAAACAGCCCAGCTTTCTCAGGGATCTATCCATACCAATACTCTGCAGAAATATTAACATACACAATTCATCTTGACACTGAAGTTATTTGAGATTCTTTCTATTGCCAGCCATGAAGATGGTTAGGAAAGTGGAGAGTTCTCTAGCACAGAGCCTCATGTACTTTCCTCATGGAGTACTCAAAAGAAATGCAGTGCACGGCAGGAACACAGACTCTCACCCTCATTTCTCCACACAGTCCTCCCACAAGTTGCAGGGCCTGCAGGAGACCTCCCATGCAGCAGGTGAAGGTACTTTTTTATAAGACAAGCCTTAGCAAAATATCTCACTAGCATTCTCTGTGCAAAACATGCGAGAAATGCATTAATGCACCTAATATATACTTAATAGACTTGGAAATTACCTCCACACAAAGAGCAAAGCATGTAAACAAGAACATACTAAGTTGCACGCATGTGTCATTGCCTTCAGCAGCCCCCTACATGTTGGACAGTGTTTTTCCAAGTGATCCAAGTCCATGCTAAAAAGGAAAGTGAACTTTTTAATTTTTACAACACATTGCTTCCTGAACTTTAGATTTCCCAGTCAGTTACTTCAATACAAAAGACAAGACAAAAAGTGTATTCTCTTCTGTTCCATTAGGAGGTCTCTACGTTTGGTAATGTGTTATTTCATTAATGAGACAAACAGCATAGTATCTACAAGGAGCTTGACAGTCATAAGTTTTCAGATCAGAAAGGTTGATAGGGAACATTGCTTTTGAGAAGGTATTAACTGATAAGTCTGCATGCAGAAGACTTTTTTAGGCTAAAATGCATATATGCCTCAAGTTGGTGACTCATTACTCCCTCCATTTTGTTAACTATACAGAAAAACCAGAAGAGTACATAAAGGTTGCCTTCCTAGAAATATTTTTACTTTAAAAAGTTAGTATAGTGTTGGCAAATAATTGTTAAATAATCTCATCTCTCGAATGCAACTTAAACACACTAATTATTTGATATATATTGGATTAATTATGTGCTTTGTTTAGCACATATTTGAAGAGCAAAACCACTCAGCTAATAAATTCTGTAATGGTCAGAGTAAAAGCAGTAAAAATCTAGTTTTTTATTATGAAATTAAATAAAATTTTATGCTCTTTGATGAAAACATAATAGAGCCTTTAATGTCCCATTAGGATTGATCTTCAGTACTGTCAATAAAACATTTTCTCTGCAAGATTCTCCTCAAGAATGTCAAAGACCTATGCATGAAAGCTGAAATTACATTTTGTCGATAGACAATAATTTCTAAACATTTCATATGATAGGCATTCTTATAGAAGAGGGCACCTAAGGCTTTCTCTCATACTATTTTCTTCTGGAGTTACTTATGTCAGGTACTTCAGTGGGAGGCAGGGCACTTCTACAACTGTCTCCAGAGAAGGATGCTGTATCATAAAAGAAAATAATGTCTTCCAGACTCTGTCTGGTGATTAGCTTAGGTCATGAAGCTTTTTCTTCTCCAGCACTAAAAAGATAGTTTCATCTTTAGGAAGAAAATTACCTTATTCCTAGGTTCTATATCTTCAATTTCTCTATTGGAAATATTGAAGATTCATGTTTCTATTACAATGGGCAACCAAGACAGGGAGCAGCAGTAAAATACAAACATGTCTTCTTTACTACACTATTTCAACCCATAAAAACACACATCTCAATACAGGAACAGGTGCAGTTTAGAGCACAGACTAGCATTCATTTCATTTCAATCCCCAACCTCTCCTTTTGCAGAAACACAATAGTAATGCAATGTGGTTTTCAAATGATTTCTAACATATACGCCATAATATTATCTACAGCACTACTCATTGCATAACTTCATAGTTTTGACTCATCACACACAATTAAATTCTAAGAAATAAAAATAATTAAGCAGTATATAAAAGTCCTTGAAATGACCAAAACCACCCTCTGCTTAAAGTTGCATTCGCATGTTACTGAGCATCTCCATTCCTTTAAAAAACTCCCTCTTAGTTCAAAATCAGAAGAAGAAACTCACTTTCTAGAATCAGTAACTCCTCAGCTCCTGGAGAATGACCATCCCTGCTATGCAACTTTGCCTGATGAGGGCTCTTTAAAACCACTTACACCCTGCACTAATAAACAGCTCACAGCGCTCAGTGACATTGCCAGGAGCAGCCTCCAGGCCAATGCCGTTGCCAGGGACTAAACTGGTATGCCTGTGATCATTAATACAGACAGAAATCCACAGCTTTTCAGCCACCTCGTCTAAAAATCCCGGAGAAGTCAGAAAAACAAAAGCTTCTAGAGAGGCTGATCTTCCTTCTGGTTCCCCATCAATGTGTGCAATCTGGAATGTATTATCCACCCACAATTCCTGCTCCATACAGAGACCCATGAGATCAAGTAGATAACTTGGCATATGGGTACTGAAAGAGACTTGTTTCTTAAGAGCTGCATGTGGCAAGTGACAGGATGTAAATGTGGCTCATAAAGTAACAGCATAAAATATGACAAAAAAATTCCTCTCCTGACCTTAGCACCTAAAACACTCACATATTCAGTATAAAAAATGAGTTAATTGCAAGGCAAGTGCCCTGAGCAATGTACAGAGAAAGGAGGTGGTGGAGGCACTTCAGCCGGAAGGCACTGGTACTGGAGACCATCAGCAGCCATGGTAGAAGAGTGGTTTATTTGGGCTGGTGTTAAAGGCAACCTCCATGCCACAATGGACATTGTGTCTGCTCACCAGTGGCCCTGAAGAGGATTTAAATCCTGTTGTTTAAATAAGCAGCAAGGAGCTGTATCCTTCCCTGCTTTAATTCCTCTCTGACATAATCTACATCTGTTCAGAAGATTATTTTGTGAGCAAGGCCAGCAGTAATGCTGTAGTCAGTTGAGGTTGTTCTAAACCAACACCATCACAAATCCACATCTCTAGAGCTGAGATAAAATGGCATAAAATGTTCTCTCATAAAGTGCAGTGTGTGATGTTTATTCTTTTCCCATAGTGCTTGTATTAGGGAAACACCTGAGTGCATACCATGCTGTGGGAAGAAAAGGTCTGGAGACACTGTGCATTTTCACTTTTGCTCTTCTAAATAACTCCCTCTCATTGTATCTGAGCACTTCTGCAATGCAATACTTATTGAGAGTATTGCTCAATGTTTTATACTATAGCAAAATCATGTTAGTGTTTCGTGCTGTTGTGGTTTGACACTGGTCAAGCACCAGGCACCCACCAAAGTCACTCACCCTCCCCTGCCACATTTGGGCAGAGGAGGGGGAAAAAATAAAATTAAATGAAAAGTTCATGAGTTGAGAAAACACTCCGAGGGGAAAACAGGCTCAGCTTAGAGGCACAAAGTGAGTTTATTACAGCAAAATCAGAGGAGGAAAATGAGAAGTAAAATAAGCCCTTAAAAACACCTTTTCCCCCCCTAACCCTTCCCTCCGGCTTACAGACAGCTCAGGGAGACAGGGGGTGGGGTTTTGGTCATCCGAGAATTTTTTTCTGCTGCTCAGGGAGAGGAGTCCTTCCCCTCTGAGGCCGTGGAGTTCCTCCCATGGGAGACAGCTCTCTGTGAATTTCTCTCGTGTGGCTCCAAATCTCACGAGATGCAGTCCTACTGAACCTTCTGCATCTGTGAGTCCCTCCCACGGGCACACAGTCCTCCCAAAACTGCTGAAACATTGGTCTTTCTTCCACAGGGTGCAGTCCTCCAAGGACAGGCTGCTCCAGCCTGGAAGCAGGGCCCCCTCTCTCCACTGGTTCTTCCACTGGACCACAACCTCCTCCAGGTACCCACCCGTTCTGGTGTGGGCCCATCCTCCATGGGCTGTGGGTGGATCTCTGCATCCCCCGTGGATCCTCATGGACTGTAGGGGCTCAGCTGCTTCTCCATGGTCTCACCATGGCTGCAGAGGAATCTCAGCTCCAGCACCTGGAGCACCTCCTCCCCTCTCCTTCTCCACTGCCCTTGGTATCTCCATGTTGCTTCCCTCACATGTTCTCATCTCCTTTTCTTTTCTGGCTAGGAAAAACTGTGCCTATTTTGTTTTGATTTTCTTCTTAAATCTGTTATCACAGAGGTGTTAGCATTGTCTCTAACTGAGCCAGCAGCACGTCCATCCTCCGCGCCATCAGAGATTGGCTCTGCTGGACATGGTGGAAGCTTCCAGCAGCTTCTCGCCCATGCCACCTCTGTGGTCCCATTGCTAGCAAAACCAGACCGTGCAAAACCAACACAAATGTCTGCTGAATTAAGAATCCTATCCCAAAACTGGTATAATGCATAGAGAGGCATCCTCTCACTAATAATTACAAAGAATTTTATTCTCCTTTGGTTGTTTTCTAGGTTGCTTGCTTTGGTTTTTAAACACAGCCAAAGGGAATTAAAGGACTGTTGTATAATAAATTTCAAATAATGAGTATTCAGCAGAGAAATAGATATTTAAAAACATTTATATCATGGATTAAACAGTGGGAAATTGTACTTCTTTAAAGAATAAGAACACTTCTCATATATTTATCCTCTTCCGCTGCATAGCTGGTTAGCAGCAAACTTTTGCAGAGCTTCTTAATTCCTTACTTCGAGAGATAATATCACAATTTTTGATCTTAAAAGAGAAATTTTAAATCCCACTGTTTTAATTACATTGCTTTTGAAAAGTTAATTTTTATTCTTAATGCAATTAAGTGCATTTTAGGAAAAAAAAATCTATGCAAAATGAGGTGATCTGAGACAGGCCTTACTATGGGCAGATCATTCCTGACCAGTCTGGTGGCCTTTTTTGATGGAGTGACTGCAACAGTCTAAAAGGAAATACTGACCAGTGTAATCTATCTGGACATCTGTAGGGCCTTTGAGATGATCCCACATGACATTCCTGTCTCCAAAATGGAGAAACAGGGATTTGAAGGATGGACTGTTCAGTGGATAAGGAATTGGCTGGATGGACACAGCCAGAGAGCTGCAGTCAGTGGCTCTGTGCCCAGGTGGAGGCCAGGGATGAGTGATGTCCCTCAGGGCTGTCTGGACACTTGGGCTCTGCAGTTTCTCTATCAGTGACACAGGCAGTGGGACCGAGGGCACCCTCAGTGAATGTGCAGGTGACAGGAAGCTGAGCAGGGCAGGTGACACTGCAGAAAAGTGGGATGGCACCCAGGGGCACACTTGAGAAGTGGGCACACAAGAAACTCATAAAGTTCCACAAGGCCAAGGGCGAGGGTCTGCACCTGGATCAAGTAATCAGCAGACATGAGCACAGGACAGGAGACAAACTCACTGAGAAGGATTTGGAGGTTCTCATGGCTGAAAAAATGGACATGACCCACCATGGGCACTCCCAGCCCAGAGAGCCAAACGTGTCCTGGGCTGCAGCCAGAGCAGCGTGGGCAGCAGGGCCAGGGAGGGGATTCTGCCCCTCTGCTCTGCTCTGCTGAGACCTCACCTGCTCAGGTTTCTGCACAGGAAGGACCTGTTGGAACACAACCAGAGGAAGCCACAATAATGATCTAAGGGCAGAAGCACCTCCCCTGTGAGGTCAGGCTGGGTCAGGCTGGTTGCTCAGCCTGCAGGAGAAAAGGCTTTGTAGAGACCTTACAGCACCTTCCAATGCCTAATGGGCGCTTACAAGGCTTCTCAAGAGTATAGGGGCAAGTGATAGGACAAGGAGGAATGGCCTTAAGCTGAAGGAGGGTAACTTTAGATTAGCCATAGGGAAAGAACTCTTTGCTGTGAGAGTGCTGAGGCACTGGAACAGATTGGCCAGAGAAACTGTGGATGCCCCATCCCTGGAGGTTTCCAAAACCAGGTTAGGTCAGACTTTGAGCAATCTGATTCAGTGAGAAACATTCCTGCCCTTGGCAGAAGGGTTGAAACCACATGATCTTTATAGTCCCTTCCAACCTAAACCATTCTAACATTCTATGGATTTGACAGTTTTCTTGTTAAAAAAAAACCCCTTTATGATCCAGGAGCTTATGAAGTTTATTTCCTACCTGACTGTTTTTCATATCATAAATATAAGTTTTTGTATAAGCCAAACTAAAGATAATATTGAGCTCTTATTGGGCATCTTAAATAACTACTCTGTACATGCCATCTGCCATAACATTATTATAGAAGGCTATTCTATAAACTTAGCCAACCAATTTACATTTCTTTCCCTCATGTACCTCTGCCAGACTTTAAACCAAGTAATTCCCTGTTTTAGAAACCCCATCTGCCATCTTCTATCCTCTCTTCTTTTAAAACTCTTTTCAAAATGCTCTTACTTAATCAGACCTGAAAATGCCAGTCTGCCCTTTTAAGATACAGTATGACAAGTTATTTTTGTTAAACCTGTAAATTATGTATCACTCATCTATGCCACAATCTGAAGTGGCTCATGGCCAGTTTCTCACGTTCTAGTAGACTTGTAAATATTTTTTTAATTCTGTCATGTTTCAGCTGGCTTTTATAATGGAATGCAGTTCTGTGAAGTTTAATTATCTGAAAAAGTGTTTGCTAGAACCAAACATGGGTTTGCACAAAACCTGAATAAAATATTGCCTTTGTTTGAAAGAACTAATAGAATAGCTTGGATTTTCAAAGACAAATATTTGCAGATTATGATGTTTGGTCTATAGAAAAGCCCACACATTTTTGTACTCTTCTCTCAGAGCCATTTGAAATTTGCTCTTGTTTCAGATCTGAAGGGGCCCTGCATGGAAAACAGTTAAGTCATTTTTTTCCAACACTACCATCAAGCTCCAAATGATTCTCCCTCTGTCAACAGCCCTGCTTATCTCATAGCTTTATCACGACATTGCTGCAAGACTACTAGTTTAAGTACAAAAATTCAAAAATTTTAAAAAAATTAGAAAGACATAAGATTAAACAATTAGTGCCATAGAAAGTTTAACCACATTTCATACTCATTTTCTGTTCCTTGCCCAAGCTAAACACACCTTATGCTCACTGCATACTTTGAACATGCCTATGCAAACAGTACTGCAGCTCTTGACCCTTTAAGGACTTTGTGGCATTTTTTTAGATTTCTTTGCATTTACTAACCAAAATCCATGTATAATTTTCTCCTATACAGGCTTACTGCATTTCTCCAGAAAGCGAAACCTCTGCAGCAGCCACTCCAAAAAACTGGGGAGGAGAAGAATGCTAGAACCAACTCATCTCTGAGCACCACCTGAGCAGAGCTACTGCACACTCTAGCTCAGAATAAAACTTTCAGCAGCTCACAAGTACAGCTGTAAATATGCTCATCTCATTCAATCAATGATCCACACAAACTCTGTGTGGTGCCGTGAGCCTTGCTTGGTCTTACCTAACACACTGGAAAATATGTTTTAGCTGGAGATTGTTTTCTGGGAGGCTAAACCAGGCAGGATCCAACACAGATAATATTGAGGTGACTCTCTGCCCAAAAATGATGTCTTTAACTTATACACTTTTCATGATATTGCATGTGTGCAATAATGCAGGGACTCCCCAGACATGATTTGCTGCTTTCCTTGCTATAAAGGACACATTTACAGAGGATTTACACACGTATGCCTTCAGGAGATGTTGAAGACTTTCATACAGTACAGAGGATTTCTAATAGAGAAGTAACATGGAAGAAATAGCTGCAACAATTTCACCCTCATCTACATTAAATTTCAAAAGCATTTTCTCATTCATAATTCTCATTTTAACAGCCTTCCTGATAAGTCAATGAAAATGCAAGGACTCAGCTCTTTTTTTTTTCCATCCAGTGCCCAGAATTCATGGCTGGATATTGGACTACTGTTGGCTTTGTTTTCCCCAGGAACGTCCCAGGTTTTACCTTTTTTTGTTTGAACTGAAGATCACAGAAAGCCAGAAAAACTGCATTGTTATAGGGATAAAAACTGAAATGTGCATGGAGGCCGAGCCTTTGTGCTTCATAGTATGGAAGTGGCAATTATTCCTTATTTTACTGATTTAGAATCCAGTATATACTATGTAACAGAGTTACATCAAGCTACAATACAATGTAAGGGAAGCTTCATGGTTCAGTAGTACTTTTCCACTGGCTATTTTTATACTGACAACCACATGTATGCTGCAAAGTTATAAAGTAAAATATACTAATACATTGCAAAACTGTCTGTTCTAGGCTTAATTCAAAGGTGACACCATTCACTCATCTCCCTGTCTCACAGGGAGAAGCTGTTATTTGGACACAGATACACCAGGCCACATTTCACCATCCAGTCTCCCACATGAGGCTTGGCCACTTTGTTGATTTGTTCAGCATTTGGTTAAGCATAGACAAAGTATTCAGCTTTTACCAAGAAACAGGACAAGTTTCCAGGGCTATTATCCCGATTATCTCCACCTGTTAGCTCTATGTGTTTGTGTTAATACAAAACAAACTCCTCCTCTTTAGGGGTCATTAATAAAAAAGTAATGCATCAATCACCAGACATGATGCAAATTTTATAAGATCAGAAACTTTAGGTTTTCCTAAGTTTAATCACAAAATTCACAGAGAGGCATAATGAAAATGAAGAATGAGTAGCCACTAATTTTTAGAGATCTTAACCTGCTGTGTAAAAAAAATCTTGAAAGAGGATGATGAAGAAAAAATATTTGCAAAACAAAGAAAAAACCACAGGACAAAAAGCATACATGCAAAATAGTTTAAAAATTTACAGAATGAACAAAATGATAACAAATTAAAAATCTGCAGGCCACAAGGAGGAAAGGATATGATGATCTCTCTAAGGAACAGAAAAAAAATGTAAGCTATCCAAAATGAAGAGAAAACCATGCAAAGTAGCTGCAGAAAGAAAGGGAGAAGTTTATTGGGAAAATTCACAACATTAACTAAAAGACGTTCTAAGCCTTGCAGAAGATGAAAAGAAAATCTTCCCTTCCTGAGCCAATACAGATGGAAAGAAAAAGGAGCAGATGTGCCTTTTTTGTGTTCAGTACAAAGTTAAATTGTACAAGACACTGATGAGCGTATTACATTGCTATTTCTCCTTCTTTAGTTTTACATGTTGAGCTTTTGAAACTGGACAGCAATTGTTTTCTTCTTCCATTTTATAGTGGAAAACGTGTTTACTGCAAAAATGATTATGACATTTCTAGAGCTGCAGTTTCACAAAGAGCAGTACAGACAAAGAAAAAATACCCTTCTCCTTCTGTAGCACCAAAGTTGCAGATATCTGAAGAACCTGGTTTTACCAAAAGCTGATATTCTGCTTGAAGCTGCAGAGCAGAGTCAGGAGAGTGTATACCTGAATGACCAGTTATAAGCTTTTCTGCCCTTTTCTTATAGGAAAGTAAGAAAACAGAAGAGTTTGTATGGTTCATGTGTATGCCTGAGTTTCTGAAAGAGTAATGCTGGTTCTTGCTGCAAAACAGATCATTCTGCTGTTTTCACTGGACACACAGAACAGCAGGTTCCATACAGGGACTATTTGTAAATTAAAACATAATTTACACAGGGCTCAATATTTGTAGTACACACAGAAAATGCTGCATTGCATAATCTCTTAATATAACTAACATTCCTTAATACTAAAATGCTCTTAAGATAGACCAACTGCCATATTGAGAGCTGGGTTTCTTGAACAAAATGTGGTATTAGTTGTTTGCTTGTATTAACACAAAGGGAAACTCAGAAACACCCTCTAAAAGTGAAAATTCCATTCCCTATAATATTTCATTAGGAGGACTCCTCAGACATCAAATAAATGTCTTACACCATCCGTAAGGCACAATGATCTGTGTTGCTTGACCTTTGACAATGGCTTGCATCCTATTTTGTTTTGGGTTTTTTTGTTTTGGTTTTTAATCAAGCTGAAGTTTGACTCATTCATTGTATCTGTGTCACCTGGGACATGTTCTCCACTTTCACAATCAGCCTCAGGACAAGTGAATTGCAACAATCTGAGACCTTTTGTCCTTTTGGGAGAAAGGAAGACAAGTTTTGTAGCAAGCTGCAGATGTGATACTTCTGGAAACTGTATGTTTGCCTCAAATTGTGCAAGTGTGACAAAAGGGACTGAGTATCTTCTAAAGAAGCTTTTGATCTTGCCCAGGCTGGCCCGGCCCTCATTTTTAGCCCTTCTTGTACAGGTCACCAACAATTCTGATTACACTTAGGATGTGTGCCAGTGAGAGGTGGAGCGCAGTAAGACAATGAGGAATCAGGTCATGAGGAACACATTTCAGAGAATGCATGCATTTCCACAGTGCATGCTGACCTCAACACCACAGTCATTTATAAGAGCTAAATACTTACGGTTTATGCAGCAGACTTAAGGCTTCTTACAACTGAAGTATTTTTAAACTTTATCCTTCCTTCATTAAGCGGATTTAAAATCAGAAATATAAAATTTAAAAGTTCAATATAAAAAGGATTTTGAAAGTTTTTGTGCCGCATTAGCTAAACAATGTTGTATTCCCTCATGTCAGAAGAGGTCTAAAACAGCCCATAGCAACCAATCCCTCAATTACAAAGAGCTTTGTCAAAGCTATGCATGTCACAAAGTACCTGAGTACTCGGAGATTATGGGGAAATAGCATCTCAGTCCCATGGTAATGAAAAAATGTGCCTGTTCAGAGGATGTGCTCAGGCATTGTGTCATCCAACAGCAGCCCTCCAGCTGAGCAGGCCAATTCAAGACAAAAAAAAAAAAGTGGATCTTTCTTATCTCATTCCTGTACATTCAGCTCATAGCCCAGCTCCCTGCACACACCTGCTTTGGCAATCTCCCAGGGAGCCCATTTTAAACATCTCCTCAACCCCCCTCCCTGCTAAATGCAGTGCTTCTCACAGAAGGTCAGTGTGCTAAAAATTAGAGATTAAAAACCTGTCCAAAATTTCCATTTTACATTTTTGAAAGCTCTCCTGGAGCATGACTAGGTACAGCAAGCTCATGAATGCATTTTGAAGCTACGAGGAATGTGCAAAACCAGAGGAGACCTTAGGAACTGAGAATGAAACCACCTGGAGGCACATTGGATATGCAAAGAGGTGCCAAGAGGTGCCAGAGGGACCTAAACTATTAACCTGTGAGTTTAGAGTAAGTCAAAGCTAGCAAATGTCATGTGTGTCCAACAAAGAACAGACAGAAGAGTTGATTCACCTTTCAGCAGAGGTCTGTGTGTTTGTCAGGTACCTTTCCAGAGAAAGCTGCTATGACAAAGCATCATCCACGGTGTTATCTACAGCAGTCTCCTCCTCCTGTCTGCTGAATCCTCACTCTGTGGAATATAAGGAAGGGAACAGCCCAGATTAAACAAGCAGGCAGTTCTCTCTTACCAGTTTGAATAAATGACAGCTCTGCCTAGCAGTATCAGAACCCAAATCTATATTAAATTTTTACCAATATCTTTTAGAGCAGAAGTTTCATTTACTGAAGAAGAGGGAGGAAATAAAAGAAGAAAATTAATTATACAGGCTGTGAGGTTTGCTCCTGCACTGCAAGGAGCAAAGTACCCCAGCCAAACAGTTGTCAGGCGGTGCAGAAGAAACATGGGATGTTGCAAGATAGTTTGCAGATGAAGGATATGAGAGAGCAGCTCAGGATACAGCAGATGAAGAGAGCAGGGTTAACTGGCTAGCACGAGCATTCCGAGGTCAAATGGAAAAGCTTCATCACTTTGTTTTCAGTGCCATCTCTTCATTCAGAAACAGCGCCAGTATTCCATCAGGAAGCAGGATTTGTTTGGGGGATATGGAGGCCAAAAAATTGAAAATTCTAAGATAAGCTGAAAAATGTGTTCTTGTTTTGCTCCTAGTAGTGAAGGGCAGGACTCACAACTTGAAAAATTGTCATACTAGCTGTACAACCATGATCACAGATATTTCACTGGCTTCAACTTGTGCAGGTCTACTAGAGCAGAACAGCCAGGCATCTTATGGAAGGCTTCTAGAAACCTTTTAAGATTAAGTGTTAAGAAAGTCTGTCACTTTATACTATACACATTTCAGTTTTTCACTGACAGTATTAGCAAATTAAATGTAAAAATCTTCTTTGTATTAAAAGCAAAACAAATCTTCAATAGCTCCGATGAAATAAAATTATCTGTACTGATTGGAAAAATATTTGTTTGAAAGTTTTGAAATGTTTGTTGAATTTATAGATCTATATTGCCCAGTTTGAAATAAAAATCAAAACATCTTTAAAGAATTTCCATTTTTATCAGTTTACATAAGTTCTTTGCCCACTGTATCATGGCATAATGGTTAGAAACTTTGGTTTTGGTGAATGTTTTCTATCTGTTTTTAATTTTATGGTTATTTTCTATAAAATTTTCAGACACTACAGCAAACAAAGGAGGAGCAAAGTTCCAAATTAAAAAATATTACAATTAATAGATAACAGCCGATCTAAATCACTTTTACTAGACTGAAATTAGAGCACCTAATGATTACATGCCAGTACAGTGATAGCATGAAAGAAGGCTTTTCTAGGCTTAAGGTCCTTACATGAATAAAAATTAACACTACACAAAATAGAAAGTAGAGAAAGCTTCAAAATTTCCTCTTATATTTCAAAAAGTTTTTTGCTTGGAAGTTTTTGTGAATTTCCCAGAAATTTGCATAGCACTGCAGTTCAAGTGGTAGAGTTTAAACAAAATAACGTATTTGCCCAAAATCAACCACCCTGATAACCTAAGATCATTAAAGAACATCCATATTTCTTCAGTATTTTACTCTCTCTTTGTAAAGCATGTAAAGCAAAGACATTTGAGATAAAAACATATTATTTCTTTCCATAAAATATTAATCCTAAGATGCCCAGGAGAAGGGAGAAGAGAAAAAGTTTAATTAAATGCAAAATTACCAACAAGAAGCATTTCTATCTTAGAAAATGCATCTACATTTTTAAACAACATCAGTCCTATCTGTAAAATAAGGAAGCAGATACATATGCAAGTAGTTCTCACCTTTAATGAGATGCAATAGACAACACTGAAAGAGGTGCTATTCCAGATATACTGGCTTATCTATATCACTTAAATTTGTTCCTTCATTCTACTTGAATCTATTTCTCTGACTTTAAAAGCTGAAAATAGGGTTTATATTTGCAACCCATTTTCAGCAGGGCTTAAGACAGTGGAAATAATAGCTATACAGAGCTGCATAGATAACACTGGGACTTGTACTCAAGTGACAGGATGTACCAGAACGATCTGAGAGAGCACCTGAAGCCAAGTATCTTGTACTAACTGGAGCTATCTTTCCATTTCATCTCTTGACTAAAGCTGCCAGATTCTGCTTCCTCTGTCATAATTTCCTTCTATTCAACCTGATACCCCAAACCTACCTTTGCCTTTACTATTCTTATTATAAGGGAAAATCATGCTTACTTAGTTATATGACTTAATTGTGTATTGAGTTTAAAATTCTGTTTTTGTTAGTATATGTTGCAACCTCGTTGGTGACAAGACTGGACTCTTGTTTGTGGTTTTTTTTGCCAGGTCAATGTATTGATAACAGATCATCTTATCTCCTCCCTATAATATTTTTAAGGTTATTATGGTAGGAGGACTATTTTTTTAGTTGGTTGCATGAGAGAAGATATGACGTTCTGAGAAAAACTATCAGAGAAACTCTATTTTTCTCCTAGGTTTTGTATTTCTACATTAAGATTAAGGTAACAGTAAGATAGTTTTTTAGACTGGCAGTTCAGCTACACTTCCCATAAACTTCTATTTCAATTTTACATGTGAAAGTTTGTGCTTTTCCTTGTATCAGAAAAATTTTGCTAAAATTAGTTGGTTAAATACCTGCTCAGTTCCAGCTTCTCCCTTATGTCTCTAATGACACCTTGACACCTTTATCCAGTAAATGGATGTGTTTTATATGCAAAGCTGTAAAATAATCCTACAAATTCCAAATGAATGACAAAAATAGATTTCCCAAAATGTTTTTTTTCAATAAATCAAACTGAGAAATTTCCTGTTGATGACTTCATTCTCTTATTTTCATCCTCTAGCAGACTAAAAAAGTCTGAAAAGACTTTCAAGTAAAGAAATGATACTGGAATTCAATTGAAATACAACATGCTGCATAAAAACCATGATAATGGAAGGATTCTGTTTAAAAAGAAAAAATTTACTTAACTGCTTTTTGGTCCCAGCTTTCACAGAGGTATTTGCATTAATAGAAAACATCTCTAACTGAAGGGCACCATTTCATCAAACTGAAATGCAGAAAGGAGAGACTGCCCTACCTCAGGACACATGGGCACACACTCCTTCCTACCTTGCAGCACAGACATTGGTGGCTCACCCAGCCATCCTGCTCCACCACCCAGCCCTTCCCCAAATCCTCCCGTCCACCACACATGGACCTGCTTCCTTACACTCTTTTTCCCTCTAAGTATTTCAAGTCTTGTCACAGAACCTGACAGTATGGATTTTTGAGAAACAGTGTATCTTGGACTCAAATCTTTTGGGGGAAGAAGGTAAATTTTTACCTAGTTTCTGACAGAGAAGCCACCTAAGCAGGACCTCAGAGGGGTGGCAACTGAGCTCTCAGTGGCTGGTGCCCCACGGGGCTGGTCTTGCCCATCACTGAGACCTCAGGACTGAAGGGAAGTCTCCTCCTTCTCCCTGAAAGTTGCAGCTCTTTCCCAGCTGCAGCCTGAAGCATCCTGGATCCCCTGATCCACATCTTGCAAAGTTTGTTTGGAGTAACAAAGGGTTTGCAAAACAGGCCACTCATCCCTCCTAGCCTTGCTGCAATGCATACGGATAGGTGGCTGAAAGGAGAACTGGATTGCTCTCCGAGGTTGAGTGCCCTAAATTTCAGATGTATTTCCTTGGTCACAACAGAAGTGGTTTTTTGCATTTCTTTGAAATGGCCTAAGTCACCAACATAGACATTCAGAATGCATATTAATAAATATCAAGGAAATATGTTTGCAATTATTCTCTCCAAGTTGCTTGTCTGTTTTTCCCCTACTGCAGAACCCTATGGTTCCCTTCAGAGTGGGTGTTATCAGCCAGCCTCATCAACCACCTCCAAAGCCTTGCCATTTCAATTTCCTCTCCTGTTTCTTGATATTCCCTTGCACAGCCACTCAGAGCAACTCTGTGTCTGCAGCTGCTGTGTGCAGTGGAGCTCATAAATCTCAGAGCCAGTACATCAGATTAAAAAGGAACACATGCATGCAAGGGAAATTGTTAATTGTGAAGCTGAAGCACTTTCCCTGTTCCTCTTTATATCAGAGTGGTGGGTACTACAGTTTTCTTCAGCAGCTAGTGGTCCACATTGGTATTTGAAGACATCATGGACAGTGACCATAAATGTCCAAAGGCAGCTGACTATTCAGACACATCACTGCACAGCACCAGCCACCTCCACACATCTGGAAAAACAAGTTATTCTACACAAGCCTCCCCTTGGCACATCCTAGATGCATCTTCCAATTCCTTCAGAAACATTAGCTGTAGAAGAACAGCATCATACTTGATGGGAAGGAGGAATAGGAATTACATTAAAACCCTCTGCGTTGAATTGACTATGGGGAAATAAAATTACATGCTTTTCATGCCCACCACCATTTTGTAGTGGCAATTTAGTAAAATAAAGTTTCAAAGATTCACTTGCATTCAATCCAGTTGGCTTATAAGAATAAGTTTGTAATTTATCATTCCTTCATTAGACCATTCTGCCAGTTTTCCCTTGTAAATTAATACTGGGCAATGGATGTTTACACTGTTCTTAATGTGTGCATGGATGCAGCTTAGTGTTACCATCATTAAGTAGTCACAGAATAAATAAACCCAACAATGATTCGTTTCAACATAATTTTCTTTCCTTGTTTTTTGTTCATTGTTTCAAATTCTTTTTATTCTCTGGTGTCCCTTTTACTTTTCATTAGAAAATGAAACTATAGTTATTCTAATTAAGACATCCTATTTTTTTTTACTTTAAGAACTGCGATAATTAACTATGAAAACAATTCCATCTAGAATTATTTCCTATGATCATGAAAGATGTTTGGCATATTCTGATTTGTTTACATACTCAGTAGTATTCTTGAGTGCTATCCCATAGCCACAGAAATTACGTTAACTCTGAAAAAAAAGAAAAATACACTGTATCTCATGCATAATATATTAATGATGTTGTAATGGCTATAGATTTTTCAGTGTTTTTGAAACTGAAATTTTAGCTGAAACTGAGTTTGCAAAATGATGTTACCTTTTAGGTAGCCAATTGCTTTTATTGAGCCTGACAACTGCTTTCTCTCAGCATTGGCTGTAAGTTAATTCCATAAGCATACAGTCCTCATGAACAAGCCAAAGCAGGTAATGATCTTGAACTTAAGCACAGTAACAAATCCTAGAAAGCAAAAACACTTATTTTCCTTACTTCTGGAAAACATCACAGCTCTCATGGCTAGCAGGCAGAGGGCCGTGTTCCATGCAAACCCTGTTTTTCTCAAGGAGCACAAAGCATTTACAGGTCTCTGTGTTTCCTGCCACACACCTCTGCAGAGGACGCCTCTGGGAGGAAAGTGCTGCACTTGCACTGTGATGTACAAGGAGCAGCAAGTCCCTGGGAAACTGCACAAATAAATCTGCTCATTTGCCTCGAAGAAATGTTATTATCCCTGCTAAATGGGGGGGGGGGGGTTTCGTTGTTTTTTTTTTTTGGTTGATGTTTTTTGGTTGTTGTTGCTGTTTTGGTTTGTTTGATATTTTTTTAACCTTTTTAACCCAAATACTTTGGTTCAGGCTGGGTAAGGAGCAATAGGACTCATGATCTCGGGGTGATCAGACAAGCTGGACTTAAAGTGTCTTGAAACATGTTTTAAAAGGTGGTTTTGAAACCCAAAAGTGCAAGATAAACAAAGTATAAAACAAAACACCAGAGCTAACACAAGGATAATTATGTAGTCAGGATAGGCCCAGTTTGATCTCTCCCTGAACAGCTGCTGGACTCCACATGAGGTGACTCTCAAGGTTAAGATTCCTTACCTGAACATAAAAGACCTTTGCTCAAGGTGGAGAGTGACTGATAATAGGTGACTGATAGCATACTGAATTAATACTAAAATATTACTAATTCAATGAACCATTCTAACTTGATTCTAAATCAGTTTTCCTTTCTATGTTTCTTCCATACAGTAACTAATGAGAGGAACCTTGCCATCAAGCTACTGTTAAAATTTCATAAATTCTATTAAATTTATTGAATTCTGCCAAATTATTATTTTACCTTCATGAAACACACAGTTTCTATGTCTTTTGTTCTGCAAACCTGGGAAACATGATGCGGCCTGCTTTGAACAGATTATAGCTGCAAAAAACCAGTAAGAGTGAATGGTTGGCCCAGCTGAAGTAATTCTGAATTTTGTTCCATTTTTCACTCTATTGAACATTATAATCGCTGCACTGGTTTTGGTATTCAGCAAATTTCAGAATTAGTCACAATTTTTTTCTCCAGAGACATGTACCTGCGCTTTCTTTAGTTGTGCTGTTCCTCAGACTCAAGATAATTTTCCGATTTTCTTCCCTTGGCCACATCTTTATGACATGCAGTGTATCCTTCAGCATCACATACTGAATGCAGCCTGTACATCTGACAAACATGTACACTCATCCCAAAGAACCATGCATTTAGCTGAAGGATGATACTTCCCAAACTGTTTTTGAGGACAGAGGCCTTACCTTATTTGTTTGGAAATGAATGGGAGATGGAAATAGTTATCAGAAAACTTATATTTGTTTAAATCATAAAATATTTTTATATCATATGATCATGATTATATAATGTGATCTATATATTCAACTAATACCACATGATATAAAGGTCATGAGACAATAGAAATTTAAATTTCGTAATTTAAATTGGCTGATTGTACATGCTTAAAATAATTTCCACAATCCACAGCAAAACTTATTCTGGTATTTTCCATCTATAAAAATTCTTGATACACAAAAGAGCTCACAAATACTTCAAGGATTGTGAAAATGTCTAGAATTAATTATGCAAACATGAAAAAAAATTACTAATGGAAAGTCAGTTTCATTATTCTAGCTACAATCTGACTCAGTGTGCAATTTCTAAAACCCCCAAAACCCCTAGAGATCATATCAAATATAAAGAGACAGCTGAGATTTCATTTGAACTCCACCTTTCCAATTGTAGTTATGATTTTTCTGATTTGAAATTTCAAATCCTAATATTGAAAAATGCTGTTCCCAAATACTAATGTCATATTTCCCCTGAGCAGGGAAATGCTGAACCCTCCCAAAAGCACACATCAATAAAGCAGAATAAAATTACAATGAAATCCGAGAACAGTGGATTTATCCCTTTTTTCTAAATCATTAATTAATTTTTGATAGTTCCTATATTTGCTTGTGCACTGTTCATTCTAGGATCTGGGGGTTTTTTTAATGCATTACTTTACGAGCATTACCATGCATGTATTATGCAACTAAACTGCCATGGAAATCTGCCTCGTTATAAATTTTCTCAGGTTTTTGGAAGCCTTACCTGAGGTACTTATAAATAGAATACAAGACATTAATAATTCTATTGTCATGCCACTGTAACCCCTAGTCTGAGATTCAGCTACTGTGACCACAGTGGCAAAACTATTCATCCTCGCTTAGCTTTATTTAAAAAACAATTACTGAGCTGTGACAGAACAGAATAAAGGTAATGCCAGGCAATACACTAAACATGAAAAAACCCTTAAAAAAACCAAAAAGGCAGAACTTAAGTCAGGAGTAAATAGTAAAATGTGACATAAATAGGATAAAGGAAACTTTTTGAAGAAAAAAAACAACTAATGTGGCAGTTAAGCAAGACTGAGGATCACAATGTTTCGGGGTTGATGAGGTCTGACACATCCTCACCTGACTGGCAACTGTCCAAGACAGCAAAGACCTGCAGGTGACTGCAGGTGGAAACATTTACTGTCTTTTGTCCCAGCTGGAACCAGCACTATCTAGATATTATTTTAAATTTTGGCACAGGTTCTCTGGCAGAAATGGTGGCTGTGGTTGTTTTCTCTTCCCCGATGATGATTCTCATGTCCTTCTCTTTGGTTCAGCTAAAACTGAACACCCTGGGAAAGATCAGGCGTGGTGAGAAGCAGCTGAAGCTGGTGGTTGGGGAAGACCTGGACAATGCACTGTCTCTACATTTGCTGATGGTATCCTGCTCATCAGCACTGTGCAAAGCCCTGAAGTCCTGCTGGATTTCTCCATAGATTGGGAGCAGTAGGATCAGAGTCCAAATATTTGGGGCTTTGTTTTAATGATTTCTGTGGTTTTGTTTCAGATGGGGTCTGTGTGTTTCCATCTCCACCGTGGGCTGCTGTGGCCTCCACACCTGAGGCTGAGCATGAGTGTCCTGGGTTGGCCACATGACCTGTTTGTATCCCCAATCGTCCTCTTGCTTATGCTGGACATTAAATTCTGCAGCTTTAAGTTGGTCCAAGGAAGACAGTGAGAGTGAAGGTGGAGGAAAAAAAAAAAACCACTCGCCGTTTGTCTGCAGGATACTACGAACCAAGGCCGAGAGAGCGGAGAGGCTGCATTCCAGCAGACAGCGTTATCTCTTTTCTTTTTTTTTTTTACTCTCTCTGGTGTGTGGGTGCTGGACGAGCTCACAGCGGCGGGTTTTTTTCCTCGGATTTTTCCCGGCTTTTTGCAGGGAGAGACTTTATTTCTTTTGCTGGGTATTTTTTCTTTTTTTTCCTCTTCCTGGGACTGGCTGGCATCGTGTGGGTAGTAGTGACTCTTTCCTGAAAGCCTCATATGTGGTATGATATACACATGCAATTTGTATGTAGTAGTGAATAAAAGAAGTTCAAGATATTTATTATTTTCCAACTGGAAAAAAAGATACAATTTACAGAATTTAAAGAAATTTCCAGAAGATGTGACACGCACTGCAGCACTAGTACTCTATAATTGTGCTAAAATATGGTGAGAAAGAATGAGCTAACACATCTGAGAGCTCAGCTTTTCATCATGAGCCCTACTGAAATATTCTTGCACAACCTGTGGATGGGGATGATGGGACCAGATTGTCTTGGCATTTATTTCCCCTGTCTTGTTTGTGAGAAGCCAGGTCCAGTCTAGTTCTCTGTTATTGGAATATGCACTCTGTTCTAGTTCTCTGCTGTGGAATATGCAGAATTTCCTTTTGTCTATATTTGGAACTTTTCTTCATTTTCTTGAACTAGAGCCTAAAATTTTAAGTCAGACAAAACTGTCACAGGTAGGAGCTTTGTCAAAGTAAACACTTCAGCACAGACTTGAGAAATCTTTGCACACACTTCCATCAAAACAAAATTCCAAGGAGGGCTTGAGACTTGAAAACCATCCTACAGCAGCAAAAGAGACTATCTACTGTGCAGGAAAAAAATAATTTGTGAAGGATGGTGTAGAATTCTACAAAACACTTCAGATTAAATTTTATTATAATAATGATGTAATTCATTTTCTTGTTTCACTTTACCTGAATACTAATCTGGAAAATCATCACTAAATCCAGTAATATCTGTCACAGGCTGCTAAAATATCTGCATCTGAACTATGAAACTCCTACAGTGATATACACAGCTCTATGTGGGCAATGTCACAAATGAAGAAATTCAAGAGGCAGCTTTCCACCCAGCCACAACTGCATGTGCCCATAGTCTCACTTGAAAACCCTTCACATTTTCTTTCTTATCTTTCCTTCCTCCAAAACATCTGTGAGCACATCACATGATTCCTACAAAATTATATAACTATTTCATTCTGTGGATCACAAAGTTTCAGAATAAACTTTTTGTTTGTTTGAGGTTTTGTTTTTTCTTTAATGTACATCACTATTTCATAGCAAGTATTTCCCATATTATTTGAATAACATCAGTCTTGGAAAGATCATGTGTTGCTCACATGAGGTCATCATTAACAGCAACAGGTTAATCAGCTTTCAATCTGTCACATGCCACACCTCCTGTTTCAGTTCCTGTATTTGTTCAATTGTGACAAGTTTTATATATGTAGATATTAAAACTCTATTTTTAATTTTTTCCTTTGCCATTTTTTCACCCAATAACAAGACAAATTCCAATGCTTTTAAAACAAGAACAAAGACCCTTAGTAAAACATTCAGAAATCTACATAAAATTATTGTAACTCAATCCAGGAATTGTTTATGGCTGTTTCTTGCCTCAGTCACCAAGGACTCTAATTACATATTTAATAACAAAGACTAACTAAAACAGAGTAGATGAGTTTGGGTGCTTGTATTGCATTTTTTACCATCAGTATGGCTGTCATAGTTTTTTGGGCTTCTGGTTTTATAGGCGAAAGAAGTCCCTAGTGCTCTGATTTCACTGATTAGACATTTTTACATTATAATATTTTTATTTGAAAATGATTGATCACTTCATTATCTAACTTTCACTGGTGTTTATAAATTTAACACAAAAATACACTTAAAATAATGACTGTTGCTTTCATTAGGGCTCGTATTTCATCTTATTTCCTGATGATCAGCACAAAACAAATACTGGACATGCTTTGGAGTGAAACAAAGTTAATGAGACATTAGGATGTGATCATGAAAGGTTCCACATATACATCTCTTTTCCTAATGTGGAAAGCTGAGCATGTAAAATATTTCCTTTTAATAGAACTGCCCCTTTCCCAGGAGACCTTGGCTCTCAGCTGGGGAAGCCAGGGATCTCAGTGAGAGAGAGACTGGATTTCAGCTGAAGGCAATACCAAGAGGAAGAGCAGGAAGAGCCCAGGACTCCTGAATATCAGAACACTGTCTCTCAGGCAATTTCCCATTGCCCTGGGACCTCTAAAAGGCAAAGGCATAGCTCCAGCAGCAACCAGATTCAAGTGTGCCCAGAGCCTTCCCTTCACTGGGATTACATCACCAGTCATTTTCCCGGCCACCTCATTTCACCTGTTTCAGGTCTGCACTCCCAAACCAATACAGCACAAGCATCAAAGCTTTTTTCTCTGTAGAATACTTTTCTGGCAAAACTAGAAAAAAGCCCAAGCACTTCAAATCATTAATTATGTACGTATATATGAAGAGATTTGTGAAGAAAAACATACAATAAATTGAGAAATGTTCCAAGGTGGCACCATTTCATTCATCTATCACTGATTTTTAATAATGTCTTACAATTTTCCCAGTAAAAAGGAGAAAAGGGTAGAAATAGTGATCTTAAGTCCTAGCAGCTCCCTAAAGCTTGCTCTCAAATGTTTATTCTCATTTTAAAGTACTAAACCATATTTATGCTGAACACAAAAACATGTAAGTTGTTTTCTCTGGCATACATCAGCTGAGCACTAATTGGATCAAGTCTAGATATCTCAGTTTAACAGGAATATATGTAGTAGATTATAAATAACAATTTTTCTTCAAATTCCACTTGGAAGACAAGGACACCAGAATAGTCATAACCTACTGTCTTCTGATAGCTTTTACTCTTCTTCCTGCCTTAAAAACTACAAAGCTAGAGCAGAAAAAAAGCCTTGAAAAACTACCAATCCACAACATGAGCAACTTCAGCTATCCCTTATCCCCAGCTTTTTCTCAAAAACCAGGTTTTGTGATGTACCCTTAAGAGTTAGGATTTTAATGCCCTGAAAATAAATGAGCCATATTGACTGGACAGTGAAGCAGAGATTGCACCTCCTTCTTCTGTGCTGTGTATTTACAAATATATAACACACACACTGCTTGTGCCATACCAGCTAAAAATTAATAGTCATCATGTACCAAGAGACCAGTTTAGAGGACATCAGAACCTCCAGCATGACTCATCATAAGATCAGTAGTGTTTAATTTTAAAGTGGGTTCATTACTATTCACACACTGTGCCTTTTCGAGGTATTAGCCATCATTCCAGATGTTCTTATTGGTAATACAGAACCGTGGCTGACAACTGAGAGATTTAACATCAAATATTTCAGGATTTTAATGCCTGAATATGGGGACCTAATCCAATATTGACATCAATATAAGTATGGCAACACCCACACTTTCCTAATAACTGCCCATTGGCACTTCCATTAATTTAAAGGCCAGCTGTAAGAATTTTAAGTGAAATTTGACATAAAATTTAGAAGAAACACTGTATAAACTGTTACCCTAAAGAAATTGATTTACCTAATTTCAGAAGTTACAGTCTATAGCCATGTGTACCTTTTGTAGGTACAGAGGGCTACTCACCCTCATAAACTGTTCCTAATCAATCAGACTCTCTCCAAAACACAGTGCAAATTGAAGCATGGGAGATGTACATGAAACATTTGCATGTTTATGCACAATGATTCTTAATTCTTGAAAATAAAGCCAAGTTTATTAGATATTTGTACTGCTGAAGTCATGTGAAAAATTTTCAGCTCTCCATGAAAGTATGTGGGCTTAACTCCTTGTATGTTAAATACCATGCACATGTTGAATGGCATCTAGCCTCTAAAACAAAGTTCATATTATAACAGTCTGATCCATGCTGAGGTGCAATGAAATCCCAGAGGAATCAAGAAAAGATAAAAGTAAGAGAAATAAGAGAACAGCTGTGCACTTTGGAGTAGACAGTGTGGTGTCTGTGCTAAGCAATGGCATCACTGTGAAGTATCACTAGAATGCACCCAAACAGAGCTATTCCTTGTCACTGTATGAAGCTTTGTTCTGTGTACCGACTCATATCCATGTTCTTTTGAGGACAACTTGCATTCTGAGACTCTTACAGAGTCTTTCTGCATATTTCTCCACCAAAGACATGTTTTCTATTTCTTGAAGAATTCATTGAGTATCGTTATTTCAGGAGCAACTGGATCATAATCAGCAGTTACAAATGAAGTTTCAAGGGAATTAGGTTTTTTTTTTAATTTATACATTAACTTTGATCAAAATTTTGGAATGTAATTGCTTTTCTCCTGAAGATGTTCAATGAAAGATTCAATCAAAGCAGTAATTTGTTTTAAACGCAAACATATGGAGATCCACAGAAAAGTAGAGGTTTATTTAACAATTCCATGTATTTTTTATGACTTAGGGTATTATAATAAGGCTCCTTAACTTCTTCAGAAAAGTTAAGAAAGCCAAATTCTTTTCTGGAGTGCAAGTCATCTTCTGGGGTGCTGGCTACTTCAGCTGTCTACTGATCTCAGCAGTACCTGGTTTTCACCATAGAAACAACTCCCTTGTTTGCTCAGCAGAGAGTTCATCCCTTCTCCTTACCCAAATTTCTCGCGCACCTAAACGCAGAATGGAGTTAAAGAAATTCTGTCTTTGAAAAATGGACTAATTTGGAAGATAAATGCCTTTAAATTAATAATAAGCTTTTTCAAATTTTCCCAAAAATCAATGACTGAGTTATGCACACCCCAAGATAGAGGCCCAGAGGTGAACTCCACTGAGCAGCATATCATCCTTGCACCCTGCTCGGTGTCCCAGGTTTAACATTACAGACTGTGTGTGCAGCTGCTGCTTGAAATGAAACCATGTGTCCTCTCAGTTTATCTTTCACAGAGGCTGGATGGACCAGTGACAGCACTGCTCCATCAGCTCTGCAAAAGAGATGTGATTCCTTGGTTTGTTGCTATATTATATTCTGCAGAAATTGTCTGATTTAACAATCAATTTAAAATTAAAATAAGTGGATTAAATAAAGTACATATAAAATTGCAAAGCTGGAAACAAAATTACAAAGCCATTTCTTAAAATTTTCTCACTTATCTCAGCCTGGCTGTACCTGTTGCTGGCCCAACAGTGAGATAAGATTTAATCTTCTTTACAAGTGAACCCTGGAGGGATATGATTACACCTAATTTGTAGTAAATTACAGAAAGCAGAGCATTAATTTAATACTGTGTTATGATTTTTATTCTTTAATAACTACTTTCCATGGTAATAGTTTTACAGACCTTGGAAAGCAAAGTTGCTCACTTAGCCACCATATAACTAGATTTTAAAATCTTTTCTTGCAGGATGAAAATAGCTGGGGGAAAGGAGCTCAAACCTCTTCCTCCAAGCAAGGCTCCATCAGAGTCCTGGCAATCCTCAGTTGCACAGCACTGCTGGGCTGCAAATGCATGAAAGCCAGAAAGCAAGAAAAGTATTAATTTACCCTGCAAGTTGATGAAGAAAAGAATAATTGGCAAGTTGATGAACATGAAAAACCTGTAAGAATATTTCCACTTGTAAATGAGAAATACTTCTTTTCCCCTCAAATGCAATGAAAATTTGGCAAAATGTAATTTTTCCTCTGTAAAGATGGTCACTTGTCACAAAGCATCATGCTATTCCCATGTGTGGAGAACTAAATTCTGAGTCACTCTGCACCAATACAAAGTTCTGGAAAAGTACCCAGCAAGGATGTCATTACAGCAAGTTCATGTGTTTATTTTATTTGTGAGGGTTTTTTTGTTTGTGCTGGATTTTGATTTTTTTTTGTTTGGGCTTTTTTCTTGTCTGTTGGGGTTTTTTTCATGGGGATAATGCTACTCCGGGAGTTCTGTAGATGCTCTTTAGAAAATAGTTAATCTCTATGCTCCTGGCCATAGCTGATCATTACCAAGACAAATAAGGGGAGTGACTCAGGCGTAAACCCTCGGGCTTCAAATTCTTCACGTTACCAAATGCAGAGGAACTCCCTTAAGGAAAAGAGAACTGACTCAATTTCCACCACAAAAAGTGAGGTCACAGAGGATCAGGTCTTCGAGGATTTCACCCACAGATTTCAAGGATGAAGAAATACTGAAGCTTTACTCCTTTTATTTTCCTTTGGTATATTGCAGTGGTGGCAGTTCTCTTCCCTAACAGTGCTTTTTTCCAACAATAAGTCATGTACCAATTCAGGTTTTAAAAAGTTCTCGTTCCTTTTTTCATGCTCCATTATTACAATAATCTTCTTTAATATATTCAGCTACCATATATTTAGGACCTTCATTAAGAGTACTAGTCCATGAAGGGATTTCAATTCAGTGCATAGATCATAAGAAAATGAAACATCAGAGATCATTTTTCAAGCAAGCCAAGGTCTTTAATAATACAGCCAAAAAATGCTCTATATACACTGGAATAATCTTTTCATTATCTTTGTATGAAGGACACTGACATCTTCTCATTTTTCTCAGTGACGTGAATCCTGACACCAAAAAATTCTGAAAACTCTCTTCCATATATTCTTGTTTTGATAAAGCATGTCCCCTGAAGCTCTGTTCTGTGAGTGCTTTTGACTTGTGCTCAATTTGGCCTAATTAAACAATGTATTATATTTACATATCCAAATAATCTCACTCAAAGCCAATGAGCCAACTCAAAGGTCCTCTGCACTTGAGAACAAACCCCAGATTTGAAAGAATGGAGGTCATTTGCCCTTTCTTAAGAGGTCCATTTGTGAATGTGAAGTCAGAAGCAATCCCCACAAGGTTTTAAATTATTACACATAATTTTCTGAAGAGTCTATACCACAAATAATAACTGTATAGTAACAAAACAATTTTTATTTTCTTGTTTTTACTTCTGGAAAATACTTGCTTTGTATCTCTTTTTTTCATAACTAAACATTTACCCCTTCAAGTGATCTGCAAGAAGTTTTCATTTGTGCACATCTCCTGTCTTCCACTGACTTGTATCTCGCCCCATTGATTTCAATAGAAGTCTCTAAATCTTAGAAGACTTCCCAGAATGACATTTCAATTTGTTTTTGAGGAAGGTTTTATGAAATTATTATGAAATGCCTCTCTCTCTTATTTTTTTAAATTAAATCTTTCTAATTTCCAGACATTTTTACAAGGGAGAACAGAATAGTTTAATTTGGGTAGAAACATTTAAGTCCTTTACCCTAGAAATTGTTCAAGTTTTGTTTCATTATTGTCATAATTTCAAGCATTCCTCAAGATGCGCATCTTCCAGCCAGGGAGAATCTGACTGTCAGATTAAAACAGATAATAGCCCAAAAGTTGTATTATCAATAATATTTGGTTTTCCTATCAAAAAGGAACCTGAAAATTATGTTATATCAATTACCTTTTTCCTTGCAGATCATCCTTGAAAAAAGAAGAGACCATAACTCATGCAAACAAATAAAACCATAAATAAAATAATTTTGCTTTATAAGTTGTAGATATTATCTTGAGAAGCAATGAGAATTCTTCTCAGCTGGTCCATTTCCATACTCATCTGCTTCCTGCTAACAGCTTTTGTAATGTAATAGTAATGAAGCAAAAACTTTGATGGTCATAGATTAATTGGATATGCAGGACTCTTTTTATGCAAAAAATGCACTCAATAACAAAGAAATGTACTAATTATTAGACAGTTTATAGATTTATGTATATAATATCATTCTTGTCACATTAGTAACCACAATTTTCAGAGTCACTGCCATGTTTCAGATTTATTTTTAAGATACAGTGTTGTGTACTTGTTTTGTACAGCATTGTATATTCTGTAAAGTTAATAATCAGACACTCTTACTGTGAAGGCTCATCTTGATAATTTTAATTACCATAGGATCAATTTGGCAATAACTGAACGATCTGGTATTTGACCATAGGTCAAGGGACATCTTGATTCCTTATAATCCACACTTGCTCCCTAGCTTAGAGATGCTAAGTTTGCAAAAAAAGATACAAAATGTAAGCAGTCATTCACAACTGAAAATCACTTGAGACTTCCTAACCTCTGGTATATTATTACATTGCCAATTTTGAACTAACTAGCCACAAAACTTGAGATTTGTGCACTGATGAGACTACAATTTCAAATATTCTTCTATGGGGTAATACACAGATGGAAAGCCATATCAAGAGGCAGGAAAAAGATGGGGAACATGAAATAAGCCCCAGACACAGAAGATCTATTTTTTCATAATAGTATGGTAAGAGTTCATTCCTTGTTTGTGTGATCAAAGACAGAAACCCTGAGAGAAGAGAAACCAATGCAGAGCTTTACCCTCTCATGGATATTAAAGGGTTTACTCAACCATAAAACCGTCTGGGCAAGAAACCTCTCTGGCCTCAATTTATGTGGATACTACTGGAGAGTAGGTTACTTCCTTGTAGGAGTTTCTTCTGAACATCCCTGGAGGGGGATTTCCCCATCCTCAGCCAAAGCCAATTTCTCAGATGTTTCCCTCACCTGCACAGTCAGTACAGACCAGCATAGTCAAAAGACAACATCCAATAACCTGGTGCCACTAGAGGAAGAGAACAGACACTGATTATACTGTTACCATCTACCTGTCCTGTCCAAGGCATTTTATACCCCTAGATTTTACTTCTCTGTTAGTGGGAAACACATAGTGACAGAAGACTTTGATTCCTATTTAAAGATTTAAAAATTGAAGTTTGACTACTTGAAGTTAACCACTCCATTCTCTTTCTATAAGATAGGGTAGCAAGTTTCATGGGAAATGATTTTTAAAATCTCCCATACAAAGCAAAACCAAAATATGTCATTTTATGGGTTTGTAAAATAATATTATTACTGGCCCCATCTACAGAGTAGACTCAACTTGATTTCTTTAGGTCTCCACCAAAAAACTCACGTGAAAGAAATTTGGAATTCCATACATGTTATACAAAAGCAGGTATTTTGAAACAGCTTGTAGGGAAGTTTTGCTGTTTGTTGTCATTCTTTGGAGCACAATAGAGCCTGGAACTGGGGTATTATAATGTATTTAATAGAAATCTACCAATAATAAATATGGATGGGTTATTGAGTTGGTCACAGTATAATTAATATTTCTCTTTTTAAACAGTCCTTCATAAAAGCCAGTTTGTTTCATTTATATTAAGCAAAAATGTAAAGATTTTCATATACCAGCATGGGGAGCCTATGAACAAACAAACAAAAAAAAAGAGTTCTGCTGAACTTGTGTTTGCCTACATCAACTTAGACCAGGCACATGCTGTGAACTGCAGCAGGAATATTTCACCTTTTATTCAAAAAGAAGCCAGAGGATCATGCAACTGAAAAGCTGCTGAAGAGGAGCTGTGGAGAAGAAACATGATTTCACACATGTGGCATGTTTCCTCGTTGCATTTTTTTTTCAGTAGCTACTTATATACAAAAGAATAATCAGAAAGGCCTGGCCACTGCATGGCATATTACATGTCAGTGTGGCAGCACCACACACTATAAAATATCTCAAGGCTTGCTGTGGACCTTTGCCAGAGTACACTTTATGCACAAAGTGCTACATTGGAGGGTTTTGTGCTCAAACTAAATATTAACATTTTCGTTGTTCCCCTTGGGATAAATAGCTTTCATCTCTTAAACACACCAACTCTTTACACGATTAAATGAATGGGAGAAGGTCAGTCTGGATTATTGCTTCTGCAGTAGTTTTCCACCTGGCTCAGTCCCAGGCAGGCGTAGATATCACTATTTAATGTAAATATGCACTCGGATAAAGTCAGTTTTGCTTAGCCTGATACAAAGCCAAGAGAAAGTTAAGAGAATCATTCCACATAACGTTGCTACTAGTAGATCCATTCTGTGAGACTGAAATGGGATTCAGACATTATACAGGCACTGGCTTGTTCCTCTGGACATGTGGTGCTGCTGGAAGGAAAAAGCTCATTTACCGCAAACAGCCCCAGTGATGTTGTCAGAGACCAAGTACTGCAGCCAGTTCTGAGACAAGTTGCAGTGTCACATATTCCCTCAAGCAATGACACAAACCCAGCCTTTAGCTAACATTTTTAGTAAAGAACTGCCAAGGTACACTGCCAAGATACTTGAGTATATAATATGTCTTTGTGCTTATATTGACAGACCTTCTTACTCAAACAAGTCATCCTGCAGTGTTCCTCTGAAAGCATATATACAGGAAAGCTGTTATTTGCCAAGTGCTCCTGTCACAGAACACCACAATAAGCTTTATTACTCATTATCAAACACTGATTCCTCATTAAAACATGCTGCTTAGCAATTTAAATAAGATACATTCGCTGTCAGAGTCCTAAGCACCCAGTGGTCATTATTGGAGAGTCAAATATCTCAGAAAATTTCACCATTTTCTCAATGATAATCCACTGGTTTAAGCATCCAGCTAAATATCAGCAGCCTGTTTCTACAATAAGGTTTCTTAACTGAAATGGAAATGTAAGTTTCTGAACAAAACAATATCCCCTCAGGAAGAAAAAAAGAAAAATATTAATTTATTTTTCACCCACATATTTTTTCTTTCAAGTAACTAATGATTTGTTGAAATTTTTGGGTTAGCTTCTTTATTACAACATACAAAGAAATTAATTCAAAGGTGGAATAAAACAGCTATTGTAAATTACTAAAAAATATCTTTGAAAATTAAGTGGAATCACAAACAAGTATTGAACATATCATAAACTGATACTGTGACACAAATCATAATGATGGTCCAAACCTTTTGTTTTCCACTAATAAAAAAGACTAGTACAAGAATCAAAATGATGACCTGACTGAATTGGAAGAACAAGATTCAAGATGGGACCTACTTTGGTGTGGACTGCTATTTGTTAATTTAGAGCATTTACAATTTGGGATTTAAGCAGTGATGAAAGCAGTTCAGCTTTAACTGAGTACCATAACACTGGCATAATTTACTAATCCTGAATGCTTACATTTCTCAATGCTTCTTTCTAATTTCAAATGTTTATTTCAGTTCTTCAGGAATGTAAGGTTTCTTACTTTCTCTATTTTTTTTCTTTAAATTCAGAGGTCAAGTATCTAGAGAAATGTCTCTGTGAAAAGGCATCTGTATTTCTGGCAAAACACAAAACCAGAAGCAATAAAGCTTTTTCTTTGTTCACAATCTCAACAGCCATCAATCTCTGATTACTATTTAAACATCTCTGAGGGTCTATACTTCTTCTGAACAGCCTCTGCTGAGACCAAACTTTTAGGAGCCTTTATAAATAGTGCAGCTGTGTAATTTTATTTCATTTCCAATAAAAATCCAACCACCTTCAGCTGACTCCCTGGACATACAGTATAGACATCAGTTATAAAAATTATATGCCTCACTACAATGTCTGGAATGGTTAACTTGATGCTGGGAATGAATGGCTAAGTGGGAATAAATTATTTAGTAGCCAGTATACAAAATCAAATGGCTGTGATTCATTTCTGTCATGAGAATGTGAAGAATATCTTTGAACAAGAGTTACACTGGGGTAATAGCAAATGGAAATTATATGTCAGATCTGCATGACTCTTTCTGGTGGCAGCATTTGAGTCCAGGGACTTTGTCTTTGCATCAGCATTAAAGAAAAAAGATACATTTAGCCTTAAGAATAAGCAACCATAATCCACTGGTATTACCAAGTGTTGTAGACTAAAGCTGTGCATCAAACACTCAGTTAACAGCTTATTTACCCTGTAACTTTCCAGGTTCCAACAAGACTATAAATTCTATGTAATCCTTTGCTTGTCTTACCTAGGTTTTACATGAGGAACATGCAGTTGTCTATAACACGCAAGTCTTTAGGACTGAGGAAACTGGGAATAGGAAAAAAAGTTTTCATTACATTGACATCAAAACAGAATTGGAGGGAGCAGCAGGTGAGATCATCCAGGGTGCCAAATGCTAAAGCAAAGGGCAGTTAGGAAAGGAGACTTGGAAAAGAATGCTCTTGTGTTTAAAATTACACATGTGGGGTTTTTTTTCTGATTAAAGAGCAGTACTCCTTCTTTGAGCTATTCAGTTTTTAATAGCTGTACATTTAAAATCTCCAAAGTAAAAAATATCTCCATTTAAACTAAAAAAGTAACCCACTGGTGTAATATGATTTATCCCAGGTCATAGCTCTACCCCTTGTTTTGCTTTGTTTGCTTGTTTTTCATTTTGAGTGATTTTTTTGGTTGGTTTGGGTTGAGGTTTTGGTTTGTTTGGGGGCTTTATCTTGGTTATATGATGGTGACTTTTTATCAGTATTATTCGTGGTTGTCGGGTGTTTCCCGTGTTTTGGCTTTCTGTGGTTTTGTTTTTTTTTAATAATCTAACTTTGTGAAATTTGTAGTAACAATTTGAATAAGACTTCTCTACTTCTCAGTTTTCCCTTCAATCTTCTTTCCCTTTGTAAAGCACCTCATCAGTATTTCAGTGGGGCATGTCAGATTTGGGGCTCCTTCTGCTAAAAGCTGCTTTTGTTGTGCCTCAGCCAGCTACATTTTGCTGCTGTCCTTCCAACTGCCTGCCACTCACTCAGCTGGTGCTGCAATAACCAGGTGCAAAGGGAGCCCGGAACACTTGCACCCAGAAACAACTTTCCAATGGAATCTAGAGAGAAATATAAAGCTATGAGGTATACTAAGGAGAAAATTTGACAACGTTTCTTTAAATAAATGGTTAGAGAATTTCTAGAAAACCATTAGAAACTTCTGAAATCTCAAATGCAAACTTTATTCAGCATATTCTGAAAACACCAGCCTGTGGGGATTAGTCCTATTAGTGCCACTGCTGTGCAGCAATTAGAGTGTTGTAAGGTCAAAAATATTACTGAATACAGTAACACATTAAAAAGAACTACTTGGTATAAATTTACTAACATAACAACTTCAAGTATTATGGGTATATAATATAAGGTATATAAGGTCTTGAACATGGTAGCAGACTCCAATATGCAGCTTTCCCTACACATTGAAAAATGTATTTTTCAAAACTAAAAAATTAGTCTCTTGTACATTATAGAAGCAAGACCAGCTCTTACAAACAAACCCAAATACCAAGCTGGAGCACTTTAAAAGTACAAACAGCTAATCCACAAGCAGCCAAGCTAAAAAGGCTTTCAAAGGTTTGCTCTTCCTCAGGAAAGATTGAGGAATGTGTACAGCAATATATATCTGTGCTACAAGAGAAGTTGCCATTTTAAAGATTATTTCTGATGTACTAATCCCTTAAAACATCTGATTTTAAAGCAGCATGGAAGGCTTTCAGAGAAGCTAATGTTCCTTAAGTTGGTGCCCTCCTATATAGTCTTCAAAGGTATAGAAACTTCACATTTTTGAGAATTTTATAGCATCTGTAGCTTCTAATTCTTAAAGATTGATTAGAAAATACTAGCACTTTGGTGTATTTTCCATTCCAGTTGAAGATTTTTGATCTTCAACTGGTGTGCACATAAACACAGAAAAAGCTTTTTGCTTTGAATTGCTTTGAAGTATGCTAATAAGAATTTTCCACCCAGAGGGTGGTTGAGCACTGGCACAGGTTCCCCAGGGCAGTGGTGACAGCATCAGCCTGGCAGAGCTCAGGGAGAATTTGTACAATGGTCCTGGGCACATGGTGTGATTTTTGTGGCATTCTGAGCAGATCCAGGAGCTGGACTCAGGTGAGTCCCTTCCAGCTCAAAATTTTATGTGAAATGGTCAAGACCATTAAAGTTACTGCTTCCTGAATTACTTGTAGCACTAATTCTTCTTCAAAGTAGATGTTTTATCTGTTATTACTACAGGTAATTTTTTTAAAATGGTTCTACAACATTTTGTTGATACATTCAGTCAACTTAGGTCTGTAACTGGGATTTTTAAAGTCATAAATCTACAGTAGGTATGTGCTCTTTAAAAATCTATTATTAAAAGAAAAAATAGCAATAATTGAAATATACACACACAATGAATACCAAAATTAGTTAGAGAAAGTCCTTTTTGTTCTAACTCTTCAGAGCTCCAGCCTTTGGGCCACTGCTCAGAGGGCCAAGCTGGCCAACAGGCAGGCAAAGCAAGTACACAGACAGTGAATGATTTCTGAGGCCAGGTTAAACATCACCCCTTCTTCTCAACCAGTCATTGTGTAGAAGTGTAGGTGAACATCACCTCTCTCCACAACTGACTTACCCTTTTCAGCATTCAGACAAAATTTATACATCATATTGGCAGAGCTGGATCACTTCACCAAGCCTGATTTCTTAGCACAGAAAAGCATTTAGCTGAAGATATCCACAAAAAGACAGATGGTCTTGCAATCTCTGCCAAGACTATGGGTCTTACTATTAATAAATCAAGTACAGAAGTGATGAAAATTAATTTACCTACTGATAATTTTATCTCTTTTAAAGGTGAAGTCTCAGCAACTGCTAATAAATCCACTTATACCAGAGATTATGTGTTTGATGTGTGGTTCCAAACAGCGAAGACAGTGCTGCATTTCAAAAACTCCCTGCGTAATGAAGGTCCACTGTGATTCACAAGAACATCAAATAAAATACATGAAGTATTTTTAATCAGTATCCACACAGCACAGTTTTGAAGTGTGGTCTGCATTACAAGAACTTGCAATGAAGACACCTGTGCAGAGCAAATCAAAACAAATGGATGTGCAAAACTCTTCAGTATTTATCCTAAGCACAGTCCTTTCAAGCACAGTCCCTTTGACCCCACAGGCAGGTTACCCATGGCAAGGACAGACTTGAGCTGCTGTGCCCCCCAAAATCTGCTGTGCTGGTGGACACCCATGGCTCTGGAAGCTGCTGAACAGAGGAGAGGAAGGTCTGGGCTGGCTGAATGTCAGGCTCAATCTTGACCTACACTTCTCAGCACCACCTTTATGATCTACAATTGGCAAGGGGTCAAGAGCAGAGGAACATACAATGTAGGGGCTGCATAACAAAAAGGTGTATGAACAAGTTTGTAAGAGAAAGAAACTGGTCTGCAGTTCTCTCAGTGGCTGTAGAAGAAAATTGGAGGATAAAACCTGACACTTTGAATATCACTTTGAATTTTCTTTGGCTACTTCAGTGTTTTACCACCAGAATTCCTGTCAGAGCAGCATTTAGTCTATAATGATTGTTTTCACATATCTTTTCTGCACAAATAATTTTATCCAGTTCTTTTTTTTTTTTTGCCTTAACAAATTTTAAAGGCTAGAAAAAATTTTATGTACCACAGTATTGACTGAGGAGTTGAAAAATTTATGATCTTCCCATCTGGAAGAATTATCTTTTAGATTTTATATTTTGTTACTTTAAGTGAGATAATTTTCTGCTCTAGATGTTGAAACATTGATATTTCCAAGCATTGCTTCTACACCTTTAAGTTTTAAAAGGCTCTAGTAGGTTTGATATCAGCTGAAGAAGAAAAGACAGCTGACTTTCTTTAGCAATAGTTACAGCAGATGCAATTTGTGAAAGATGAAAAAGTAAGGGTTCTAGAACCTAAAAAGCTAACACCATTAAAGATTTTCCAATTTATATACCTCCAGAGCTTGTTTTATGTATCTCTAAAGAATGGTGTTGAAAATGGGGTTAATATCTTGAAGCTGAATAACTCCTGGTTGTGTCATGTTAGATATTTGGTTTTTTCTCTCTTCATCATATAATTCATATTCAATTCACAGATATCACAGACTTTGGACAGGAAATCTCAAAGGAAAACATTTATCTTTTGGTAATGCTGAGGTACGTGCACAGTGTAGAATATGTTATTATTCATTTGAGATAGATTTTAGGGGAAAGTCTATACAGCCTACTTTCCCTGGGGGTTTTTAAAAGATGTGTAGATGTGTCACTTAGGGACATGGTTTAGAGGGGAATATGGTGATGCTGCATTGATGATTGGACTTGATGATCTCAGAATTCTTTTCCAAATGATTCTATTCTATGATTCAAGAATAGAGCAGCCAGAGGAGAGGTTACACCATCCTCTCTGGCTAAAGGCTCTCAATCCTCCCATCTCTCCCTACCTTCTCCATCAAGGTAGCGGGTTAGTTCCCAATGCCACCTTTTCCCAACCAACCTCTCCTACCTTTTTCATTTCTCTTTCCCAACAGAGCAAAGCCTGAGCTGGGTCCTGCCTGAAAGCAGGGAACTACAAATGTTGGATCAATCCTTGGACTAAACTCTTCAAGCTCAACTGGGTCATAATGAAACTTTATCACTAAAATCCCAGAATTATGACAGTAATATTAATCAATAGTTTTAGTAAATGGGGAGAGAACTTCTAAATAACTTAGTCTTCATCACAGCTGAAAACTAGTTGCCAGGGCAGATTTATTTCCTTAGATATAGAGTATGGACCTCCTCTTGGGTACCTTATCTATTTTTTTAAGTTACAAGCTTTTCCCATATGAGCAAAATTGATCGTATAGCTACAATTAAAACAAACAAACAAACAACAACTTTATAAACTAAAATATCTTTACCTAATATTCTGCCATAACATCCACTCAGCCTAGTTAATTACTTTAGTTTACTTGCATCAAGTCCAATTTGTATTGTGTTTTGTATTTGTGTTAAATATTCAGTCAATCCTGCTAATGCAAATGAAATTATGCCAGTAAGGGCTGCCTAGTGACATATCTCACTTTTTTTGTGGTTTACACCCACAACACACAGTAGGGTGGCCTGGGAAAATGCTTTCCTTCCCACAAAGACAAGGTCCCTAGTGGAGTTGCTCAGGGATGTGCAGGGTGAACTCTGAATTTAAGAACACTCTTAAAAGCACAGATTAAGAAATTAGCCTTTTACACTTCAAGTTCAATAATGGAAAGAAAGGCATCATCTCAAGGAAGTAGAGTTATGACACTTTTGTAGAGGGTAATATGAGGACAGCTGGTAGACTCATTGAAACAAAACCTCATTGCAAACTTGTGAACATTTCTTGCTCTCCAAACTAAGCCAAAGCCACCCTTTCATAACCATGCAGCCATTTTCATCAGCCATGATGAATCATAGCATCACAGAATATTAAGGGTTGAAAGGGATCTCTGGAGATCATTTTGTCCAAGCCATTGCCAAGGAAGGGTCACCTAGAGCAGGTGGGGGGTGGGTTTTGATATCTCCAGAGAGGGAGACTCCATGACCTCCCTGGAGGCCTGCTGCAGTGCTCTGCCACCCTCAACATAAAGAAGTTCTTCCTCATCTTGAGGTGAAATTTCTTGTGTTGTAGTTTGTGACTGCTGCTTCTTGTCCAGTGTCTGGCACCATCCTCTTGGCACCCACCTTTGAGATATTTATATGCATTGATGAGAGCCCCTCTCAGCCTTCTCTTCTCCAGACTAAGCAGGCCCAGCTCTCTCAGTCTCTCCTCATAAGAGAGATGCTCCAGACCCCTCAGCAGCTTTGTGACCCTTTGCTGGACACTCTCCAGCAGCTCCTTGTCTCTCTGGTGCTGGAGAGCCCAGAACTGGACACAGCACTCCAGATGTGGCCTCACCAGGGCCCAGCAGAGAGGGAGGATCAATTCCCTTGACCACACTCTTCCTGATACACCCCAGGATCCCACTGGGCCTCCTGGCCACAAGGACAGAGTTGGCTCACTGTCACCTTGTGATCCACCAAGACTCCCAGGTCCTTCTCTGCAGTGCTGCTCTTTAGTGGGGCAGCCCCAGCCTGTGCTGGTATTTGGGGTTATTCCGCCCCAGGTGCAGGACCCTGCACTTGCCCTTGCTGAACCTCATTAGGGGTCTCTCCACCCAACTCTCCAGCCTACCAAGGTCCAGCTGAAAGGCAGCAGAGCCTTCAGGTGTATCAGCCACTCCCCCAGTTTGTATCATCTGTTTGAAATCAACCTTGGCTAAAAGTGAAAAATTTGGAGAAATCCGAGAAACCTGTATATTGGACACCCGTATATTGCAAGTGTATCTATCTTGCCAGTAAAAGATGGTCAAGTGATGAATTGATTCCAGTTAGCACTTGCAAGAAGTATGATATTGATGTGATTAAATTGTGTTTAACTAAATATAAAATTCATTTTAACCTAGTTCTCATAACTGGAAACTGATCATCACAAAGCAAAATGCATATTCATGAGCATATCAGAAAAATGTGTATGCAAATTTAAGATTTGATGCTCATAGCTGAATAAAAAACAAATATTACTGCAGACATACCCTTCAATCATACTGATTTTTCAAGCACAGCCCAGAGTTACCACTAATTGGTAAATCTAACCACAGTGCTTGTAGTTGGCAATTTAATACACCCTTACTCATCCTGCTGAGACAGATGGGTGAAGAACATGTTTGTGAGCAGAGAAGGCTCAAGAAATGCCAGACCTCTGAACAAAATATCTCATTCAGAGTCTGGTAGCTATAATGCCCTATTCACTCATTGCAGCTAATTCCCCTGAAAACCCAATATCATTGCTAGCACTTTGCACCATTACCTCTCACTGCTTTTATTGTTCAGGTTTTTTCTTCACCTTTAAGGTCAGAAGCACACTGAGGAGAAATGACTTGGAACAGTGAAAACTCTTGTACTTCATCTGCAGAGAACTATCTGCCTTCCCTTATAATCATAATCTCAGTTTATCAGAAAAATGGTAAGGAAAGCACAGGTGATTGAGTAAGAACATTTTCATTTTTAAAAAATTATTACTATTCTTTAGATTTCTGAGCTGAACAACAAAAAAAAATCAAAGTTCTTTTGAGTGAACTTGACTTGTTCTGTGCTGATGCTTTCTGACCTTTAAACTAGTAATTTGAAAAAAAAGATAAGGTGTACCTGCAGGCACCTCTTTCTATAAGTTGTTCAGAACTGTGGTTTATCCACTTAATTTTATTTTACTTATAAATAACTTAGCCTGCATATAAACTATAGGACAAAGAAGATGAAGTTATGCCAGTGAAAATACACCTTCAAAATTAAGGAGCCCAGTGACCTAAATATACCTAACAAATTTGTTATTCAGACAATGCAGATACATTAAAATTACAGAAAACTAAACTGAATGTAGAGGCTGTTAAGGCAGGTACCACAATATGGACAATTCCCTGGTGGGAAATTTCTAGCTTTGATCTGAACCAATCCTCAAAGGAGCAAAATGCAATTCTCAGACAAAACAAAGGGCAAAATTCTAAGCCTAATTTTGCATTTCAAAAGAGTCTTCTGTAAAGCAAACATAACACTTGAAATGCTAAATGAATGCAGATGCTTCATTTCTGAGAGAGAATTAGAACTGGTACCCAGGGGTACAACGAAGAACCACCACTCCAAGAGGTGAAATATAGGCTCAATTATCCCACAAACAAATGGCTGAATGCATGTTACTCATTGTTTCAGAAATATGTTAAATTTCATGCGAACAACCAAAAATACTTGTCTTTAACAAGAGCTGCTGTTTGGAGACAAGAGTCTCTCCAAAAGCAATGATATGAAGGAATGAAAGCTGGTGCTCTCTGAGGGGTCCTCTTTATGGAACACAAGTCAAGTTTTGTTGCACCTAAATTCTTCAAGCATGACATGAATTTCAGATGTGTCAATAGTATGGAGTATGTATGGAGGAAGAACCGATCTTTGCAACAGACAACTTTTCTAAATGTATTTGGAAGCAAAAGTGAGAACAGGGAGAGTAAACAACTATTCCTGGATATAGGAACAGAAACAGTTTCACCCCAGAAGAGAATTGTGCTTTAGAAGCAAGGAAGTGAACAGGAATATTAATACTGGCTGCAAGGGGTATTCTTCTCTCTCTGTGTACCCAGCGCAGTGGCCTCCCAACTACCTCATGGCAATAGCAACACTATGGAATGCAATAGCAAGGCAAGAGCAGTCCTGTCCAGTCTGTATTTTTGGACAAGCACTGCCTACAGATGTGGTTTCAGCACCCGAGGAAGCTCCTGTGCTGATCACACACCTCCTATCCAAAAGCCAAAATTGCCCTTGTTCACTCCTGAGCCGCTGCTCTGGCAGCTGTCCCTGGCACCAAAGCCATCAGCACTGCTCCATGGACAGCACACAGCACCTGGAAGGGAACTCAGTCTGAGATATCACCTATCTCAGCAGGAGCAGGAAACCCTCCTTAAACCATGCTCATCTGCAGAGGAAAATTTAGAAGGGATATTAAAAGCACAACAAAACCACATCTGAGGTCTGTCCCAGCTCTTCCTGCTCCCACCCTTCTACCACCAGCACTGTTAGAGCAAAGTAATTTTTCAAAAAATACTCAAATCACAGAACAATTAAATGAGCTTTCAGCTGAGCCAGGGTGGCAGTATGGAGGCACAGATAGTACGACAGGACCAGCCTGACACTTTTTCCCTGCTTTCCAGCTTTACAACCTGTTTCCTAGACAACTGCATTGTCGCCTTCACACTTTCTACCTCCTTGCACAGCCCCCTCTTCAAGATAAAGAAGCCAAAGTGTTTGTAAGGAGGTGTTCCATCTGCAGTGCTAGTTTCTGCAACATCTAGATTTAATTTGGCAGTCTCACACCTACCCATTCCTCGCCAGCTGCAAACCTAAGTGGGTTTGACAAAATACACCCAGAGCTCAGCAGCACAAATGAACACAGGGGAAAACAGAGGACTCACTACTGGCTTGTACAATTATTTTTCCTAAAATTCCTCCTGTATCACATTGTGTCATCAAATAAACCAGATAATAGAAAAGCATTCTATCTCTGTAATTACTTTTTTATATTCCTTTGACTCATAGAAAAAGGTTTTTTAAATCAAAGCAGTTGGAGAGAGAGATATGTTTCCCTATATATAACTCAACCAACTGAAATGCTTCTTGCTCTGGCTCTAGGGAGCATGCCAACAATTTATTCAGCTTTAACCTTCGAGGCATTATTTGGTATGTGAAGGCATTGTAAGAAAATACAATTTTATCCAGGCAAAAACATTACAGAGCGAAGAAGTAGCCATGAATGAAAGTTATGCCACATCATAAAAGGCTGTGAGTGTAATTTCTATTTTAGAAAAAGCAAGGAGAAACCACACTTGTGCATATTTTGTGGCTTCCCTGGAAAGTTTTGGTGCTAAATCCTGAGTCCTGCTGTCCTAAACTGCTCTGTAACAGAGACAGATGTTCATCACTCAGCTTCCATATTTCAAAAAGCACAAGGTTTTGCATAGTGAGTTTTAAACAGTTTAGGAAATGGACCCAGACACAGATCAAAAAGTTTGGATGTTTACTTAAAATTTGACATACTCTCTGGAAAAACAGGACTCGAATCTCAATAAAATTCGTTATAAGAAAAATTCTCCTTTTTTCTGTCTTTACTCAGAGTTAACTTAAAAATTTCTTTCTCCTCTCCCACATTATGTAGAGCAATAGGACATATAATTTTTATCTCCATTTTAATATCCTCTTTCTCCTTTCAGAAACCCTACCCTACAGATAGAAAACAGAACTGCATCATAACTTCTTTTACCTGTTTTTATCTTTTACTGTTTTATCAGCCCTGCTCAATTTTTACTCAATGTAAACTTAAAGTTCAACAACAACAAAGCTGATTCTGGTTCTTTCAGACCTTGTATTGCCTTTTGAAATTTAGTGATCCCTGAAATCCTTTAGTCAAAATGAGGCTGTTTTAAAACAGCATCATCAGCAGTAACTAAATTAATCTCAGAACATGATATAAACTATGCAGTCATTAATGTCATTCCCTAGGCACTGCAGATGATGAATAGGACTTTCCTGAGGTTTGATGACCAAAAATAGGACCAAGACACAATTTGTTAAGGCTCTATGCATCCTGTTCTTGCCTGCATAACATAAAAACATTCAGAACAAAGCAAAGGCACAGAAAATTGTTTAGAAACTTAACAGAACTACTTCCAGCAAATAAATGTAATACTATAAAAATAGGAGTGTCCATAATAGGTAATTGAGGAACAGCCATGAACCTCCCACTCAACATATGCACAAACAGACACTGTAATTATTATAGAAAAGCTGAGAGTGATAGAAAGACCAAAGTGTTTACAAAGTTTTTTGAAGGATTGACCCTTGAGCAGAATCATCCTATGAACAGGTGCTAGAGCACCACAAGAGCTGAACTTCCAAATCTCCACAAACTATCTTGTTCATCCTTTTTTAAGAATTATATTAATATTCTCCCCCAAATAAGTAACTGATGGTGAATTCCACCATCTCAAGTGCAATTTTCCATTGATATCTAATTTTTTTCTTCTAAAAAGTACATTTTATTTCTGTCTTGACTTTGTTCAAAAGTACATTTAAACTCCAGCATTCCCAACAAAACACCACACCATCTTTTTATCTTCATGAATACTTTGTATTAAGCTTTGTCACATTGCACAGTCTTCTGTAACACTAACTCATTATCACCAAATGCCTATAAAAAACCTCCCAGTTACTACACACGAAAATCAGCTTTTGTTCACTGAAGAAGATTAAAACCGTTTTTGAAACCCTTCACACCATTAGACCTGCCATCAGCATGCAGATTACTTTTCTCATTTTTATAGTACAAGGCTTTGCAAAGAATAGGATTCAAAACAAAGGAAACAGAAGAGAAGAAGAAAATAATGTGAAGCAGCCAAAGTATAGTAAAGAAATCTCTCTATGCTAACAGGAACTGGGAGGGTTTTAAGCCTCATATTTGGCTCACCAGTCAAATACATTCCATCAGTGTGAGGTGAATGCCTTAAGGTTTTCACAGGTTTCAGGCATGCTGGCCCCAGGAAATCCAAGTTCCTGGCATGAAAGAACCTTAGGTCAACACAAAACACATTTGTGCTAATGAAGAGAAACTATCGCCTTTTCATCTGATTTATTTGAATTATTTCACACTGTCCCTTTCTGGGGGCCTAAAATGACCAATTCTGATATATGTACATCTATTGTAAAGGCTCACAAGGCTCACCCCACTCTCTCTGCCTCTAATAAGAATTTTGCAGCATCAGAGATAATTGCATACATGGAAAGTATTCACACGTTTCAAAAGTCTGGTCAGATCAGTCATAGCCAAAACCTGAGTAAACTAAGACAATTCTTGTTTTAATACGGTTTTAAGCTTATGATGGAAAAAATACCATGCAAAGTAAAACTCTTTCTGACATGACATGCACTGGATCTAATGCTGTGCAAATACACACATGTAGTTCCAGGATTCTGAATCATAAGTCCCTAAAACTTAAAAACAACTCACTGTCCATTGCAATTACCTTCTCTTCTCCCCAGCTGTCAGGAGCTCCTGGATGCATGGGGAGGCAAGGGAACAAAACCCCTGACACCTTGGTCTGAAGTGCTTTGCCTAATAAACACTGCCTCTGATCTGTGATAGCTTAGACTTAACAGGCATCCAGCCTTCTTCCAGGGTTTATCAAAGGCTGCACAAAATAGATTCTCCCTGAACAGTGCAGAGACTCCTGAATGTCCACTGTATTCTGTGGGATGCTACCTTCTATTTCTGGTTTATTGTTTATAAGCACATTTTTCAAAAGCACACATAGGTGGTGAAAAGCTTAATTCGCATTCCCTAATGTTTCCTCTGGCACAAGTATTTGCCCCAGTGAGACATATCTCCTACTTCCACCCAAGACAGCCCCTTAAATGTATCACCAGAATTACCAGAAACGTTATTCTGAACCTGGTTATTGCCTCATTAATGCTCAGAGCACTGGCATTTGCAAGCAGCCTCAGCAAAGTGCTGAAATCTTCTTCTGAAAGACTCAGAGGTGCATTGTCATTGTGTGTAGGAACACCTTACACCATTGCAAAAGGCAGCTCAATCTCTTTAACACAATCTTCATTGTTTTTACACGCTGAGTACAATTAGGTCGTGCAACTCAATGAGATGGGAAATCCTTGATAATAGGAATTAAAGATTGAAAATGAGATTTTTAAATACACCAAGGATTTTACTATCAAGAGCAATTTTGTATATTCTGTCCAAAGTTCTGGGATAAACAATGACCCTGCAGTAACTCGGACACTGGAGGAGATCTGGAACAAGGGCAGTGTTAAAGTTAGAAATTTAAGTTGCATTTCATAGAATCATGGAATGGTCTGGGTTGGAATAGGCTTCAAAGATCATCTCTTTCCAGCCCCTTCCATGGGCAGGGACATGTCACACCAGACCAGGTTGCTCAGAGCCCCAGCCAGCCTGGCTTTGAGCACTGCCAGGGATGGAGCATCCACAGCTGCTCTGGGCAACCTGAGAGCCCAGAGTGCCTCACCACCCTCACAGGGAAGAATTTCTTCCTAAAATCCAATCTTAGTCTATCCTTTTTTAGTTGAAAGCCATTATGCCTAGTCCTGTCACTGCCTGTCCCTATTAAAAGTCACTTTCCAGCTCTTTTTGTAGGTGACCATAGGTACAGAAAGACTGCTAGAAGGGTCTCCCCAGAGACTTTGTTTTTCTCTGACTACATGACTCTTGCTGCCTCAGGTTATACAATGGTGTTGCAAACATATATATGTTATAGCATAAATGTATAACTGTATCTCCGCAATGCTTCTCTCATTGCTCACAGTAGCTGTTTGTTAATGCACATAACTCCAGTCCAAGGACATATGTGGAACTCACACAACTCAGTCTTGAAAGAGAAACCAATTTAAAACTGAGTGTCATGCCATTTGTTTGAAATTAAAACCCCAAACTATGGTGCTTCATGTGAAAGACAGAGCTTGTTTTTTGTCCCAAAATATCAGTTCCTGAGGTCATTACATCACTTCACAACAGAAAGAAAAGAAATAACAAAAAACCCAGCTGAAACAGTTGAACTGTTGAAGTTATATCAACTGATATATCTGACCTCATAAGAAAAACCCCTAAACCAAGTACATATATTCTGCAATATAATTTGCATAATACTTGTCTTTTTCAAATATTTATTCCAGAAAAAGCAGTTGTTTCGATACTTATAAAGCCAAACCAAACCCCTACCTGTGAAATCTTCATGAGACAATTTTTCATCATGTTCTTTTCCCATATATGAAAAAATTATTAATTTATGACACAAAATATTAGATAGAGGAAAGTATTTCTAGATTTCTAATGCTGATGCTTTTCAGGGGATGGTGTTTGTTTAATTAGCAGAACTTCAGCTCTGCCAACAGCTTCTATATTACTGCAGGAGCACCACAGCGTAGTGCAGTGAAATACAAGATATGATGGATTGGTGATACTTGAGGTTAATGGAATTGACCATATTCAGCTGCAGAGCTGAGTAACGAGGCCTGGTAAAGCCTGCTAAGGTAAGCAAATCCATAAGATTTATCCCTTTCCTCCTTCCTGAACACCAAAGCAATAACCCCTCAGGTAAAATTGTTGGTTTTTATTTGGAAATATTCCGCCTGAAAAAAGAGCATTTATCAGTTACAAAGACAGAAAACCATATCATGCTGTTGGGGTGTGCATTCATCTGTTATGATAAATATATTTAATACAGGATTATACCTGCTCCTCCTCTGCACTACCATTAAAAACTAGCATTCTCCCATTTACACTGCTTTTATTTCTTTTCTTCTTCAGGTCCCTTAGCAGAAAGCTTTGCTCAAGTGAGGCTCTCCTGCCCCAAGAGTTGTTGCTCTCTGCTTATGCACAGTGTCAGCAGGCAAACATGCTTTCAGCAAATTCTACAGCATCTAGCTAAAAGGACAAATGCATATGTCACCCCCTAAATCAAACAGTCTCTCTGTAATTTACAGTCTGATCCAAATTATAGCACTTCAACCAAAAGAGGAATTTGCCTTAGTACTTCTGGGTATTTTGGTAGGCATAATTAGTGCCACATCATTTAATAGCTGTTGACTTAAAGCACTCCAGTTCATTTTTGCTTGTCAGTTTAATGTGGCGATAAGCAAAAATCTGATGAGACGCAACTGAGTAAGCTGGGGTGACTTTTTCTGTAGAAGAAGGCTCAGAAAGGACCTTATTGCCATCTACAACTGCCTGAAAGAAGGGTGTAGCCAGGTGGGGCTCTTGTCCCAGATAACAAGAGGCAGGACAAAAGGAAAAGCCTCAAGTTGCACCAGGGGAGGTTTAGATTGGGTATTTCAAAAGATTTCCTCACTGAAATTACTTGCCCAGGGAAGTAATGGTGTCATCTTCCCTGGAATTGTTAAAAAAAGTGTGGATGTGGCACATGGGGACATAGAGGCATTTTCTAACCTTAAGGATTCTATGATTCTATAAAAGCAAGAAGCATCAACCATAAGAGTCTCATAGTTTTATTTGAGCTATTTTTCTTGAGCAGTGTTGACCCTTACTATGAGGTGTGACACACAGAAGAACACAGCATACTATTCCCAGGAACATTTATGAGGTCCAAGAGGAATCTGAAGCCAACTAAAAAGATGGAGAGCAGCACTTCTGTCTGCTGTGCCTTACCCACCTCCCCAGAGTGAGGATGAACCACATGGTGCATTACACCAGCAAAGCCCTGCAGCTGCTGAGCCTCAGACAGCAGCACCAACACATCCCTTTCCTGAGGGCAGCAGCAATGAGTAAAATACTAAAAAAAAAAATCTCCACACGGCACCAGTATGAGTATGAAGCAGTGTCCTAATTATCTCCCTGTCCATCCAATCCATACTGCTTGTATTTCTCCTGGAAGTGTGTCCCACCTTGGGAGGTGAGTCAAAGTAGCTTTTCACAAACCTCCCACTCAGCTCAGCACCTCCAAGCAGCCACATACAGAACTGATCTTCTAAAGTTCAGTGTCCTTACTGTGAAAAAAATTAGATCCCAAACAGAATTGGGCAGACTACAGATGAAAGGGCTACACTATGTATTAACTGGACCCTTGTGCCCTACAGGGGCAGGTCAGTTGTGGACAGGTCCCCTCAAGGGACTTTTAACTGGGCTTTAGTGTTGCCGAGACCCCACTGAGACATTCAGGCTGCAGATCAAGAAGGCAACAGGTATAGAAACATCCTAAATTGCCATGCTGTTGACTGACCTTGGTTTGACAAAGGTTTATTAGCTCAAATATGGACTAATTTGAGCATATAATTTATGCTTTGACATTATAATTAAAGGCCAGTTTAGACAGATAAGTGTGGCGGCTGCATCTGTGCTATGAGGAGCCAGAAGGAATAGTGCCTGTCTGAATCTGTGCAAGCAGATCCAAACATGGTGTTTCTGGTCCCCTTTCTTCACTTGGGAATGCTTCCTGCATCAGCACAAGAGTATTTGTAGCAAAGCCAGCTCTGGTGCAACAAATACCATCAGTTTTTGCTCAGCTGGAGCTGAGTTAATTCTTGCAGGGTCTGTTCTGGTTCTGGGGAAGCACAAAGCAGTGGGGACTGTGTCCAACACAAACACAGAGAGAGCAGAACTCCAGAAATCAAGCCCTAGAAGAACAGCACTCTAAGCAGTTTTGCAGAAGAAAGAGCAGCCAGTTTTGACATGGAGCCTTAACACCCTGCAAAAACTCCGTGGGCTGTAACCAACATCTCTGCACCATTTCTCATTATGTTCTCTAACAGTAACATTAAACATGCAATTATTCTGCTGTATGGGGCCCCTAAAGAGATCCATGTGGAAAAAAAATCAAATTCTCCCATCTCTTATGCCAAGAACACACAATCTGACTATTCCTGACCTATGGTTTGTAATTTCACATCATAAAAGACTGGAGAGAAATGGATACCCTGGGTTAGGTGTAATTTGCCTCTACTACAGTGCTTAAAAATCTCTTATAGTAAGAGTGTATGTTAGCTTATTAATGTCACAGCCTTTTCACTTTAAATTGTGCCTCTAGAGCCTCAACTAAAATGTATTGTATTTATGGACACTAAAGCTTATATTAGTTACTTTATCCAAATTTACTGCAGAATGAAGTTGAGTTAGAACTTCAATTTAACCTGAAGCTGCACTCAAAGTCCCTTGTACTTGCCTGAACTTAAGATTGCTTAGGATTTTATTGCTGTAAGATTTTACTGACTTTGAAGTGCAAACATAACTGTGGGCAAAGGGAAATAATATAGATTTTAATATAATTTCTACTGAAAGAAGTGTTAAAGTAATAACTCTGAGCAAATTTAGTATTTGGTAGACTGACAATTCCAGAGATAAGATTCCCACTCTCTGAAGGGGAGGCAAATGTACTTCTGGGGTTTGTTTGTCTTTTCTTAATCATAACTTCAAAGTCACATTTTTCATTGGTGATGCCTACAGCAAGGCTTTACATCTTTGTAAAGATTTGGGGTGTGCAAAAATTACCAGTAACAATTGTGTGGTTGCCACTTGGTGACTTACCACCGATTTGCTGCTGTTAAGCTCTGAAGCTTCAGTCCTAAACATCTTTAATGAGTTCAAGGTGTTTTTAGAAATGCATTTTGTTTCTTTTTTACAACAGGAGGACAACTTACACCAACAGCATACCAACTCTGCCATGATTTCTATTGCTACTCTAAAATAGGGCTGCAAGCAACAAACAGCCTCTTGCTCCAAAACAGGAGAAGCCCTGGCAAACTTGAATGCCCCAGATGCCAGCTTCAAGGGCCTATTTCACTGGGCAAGATCTGAGAAAAAAACCAATCCTGGTAATGGTGACAGTGCATGCACACTGAACAGAACATTATTACCTTGACACAGTTACTTGTGTTTTTCCTGTTTTCCATCCTTTTGTGTTTATCATTTTCATAATTTAGCATCACTCACTTCTTCTGTCCTCACATCAACTCTCAACACCCGCCTCTTACCTTTTCTTTTCCACTACATTTTTTCTCCTAAACACATTTTTTTATCCTCTTCCTCCTTAAGCCAGTCCATTTCTCTCCAGCTCTTACTGAGGCAATCTTGAACTCACCTGTTTTCTGCAAGCAGGCAGTTAAAATTTTCCTATCCCAAATTACACAGCAGACAATTTAAACTGGTTGTGGTCAAACTCTACTGAGTCACTGGCAATAATGTGCAAATTCAGACAAAACTTATCTGCATGAGTAATGCTGGGAGGACCCCACTATCATCCTGATCTCCAGGGCAGGGAGAATTAGTTTAAAAAAACCAGTAAATACAAAGGTGCACTTGAAGTCTTAGAACCACAGAATCATAGAATTGCTGAGGTTGGAAGGGATATTAAAAATCACCTCATTTCAACCCCCTCCCATGGGCACAGACTCCTTCCACTAGATCTGGTTGCTCAAAGCTCCATCCAGACTGGTGTTGAAGATTTCCATGGATGGGGTATCCACAGCTCCTCTGGGCAACCTGTTTTATCACCCTCACAGCAAGGAATTTCTTCCTAATATCTAATCTGAACCTACCCTATTTTAGTTCAAACATATTTTCCCTTGCCCTTTGACTATATGCCCATGTAAAATGTCTGTCTCCATCTTTCCTGTAGGCTTTCTTCAGGTACTGGAAATCTCCAGTTAGGTCATCCTGAAGATTTTTCTTTCCTGGCTGAACAATCCAAATTCTTTCCTCATGGGAGAGATTTTCTATTCCTCTAATCTATTTGGTGGCCTCCTCTGAATGTATTCCAACAGCTCCATGTCCTTCCTAAGCTGGGATCCCACCAGAGCAGGGCAGAGGGGCAGAATCCCCTCCCTGGCCCAGGACACGTTTGGCTCTCTGGGCTCTGAATGCCCATGGCTGGGTCATGTCCAGCCTCTCACCCACAACATCCCCAAGTCCTTCTGGGCAGGGCTGCTCTGATCTGCCCATTCCCAGCCTGGATTGATACCAGGATTTGCTCTGACCCAAGTGCACCACCTTGCACTTGAGGGAACTCATGATGTTCCCATGAGCTACTTCTCCATCTTGTCCAGGTCCCTCTGGCTGGCATTCCATCCTTCAGGAATGTCAACGGTACCACTCAGCTTGGGGTCATCTGCAGATCTGCTGAGGGTGCACTCATCCCCTCTGTGCCATTAATGGTCCCAATAAAAACCTCAGATGATCACCACTTTTCACTGATGTCCTTTGGCACTGAGCAGCTGACCATCACCCACTGGATGTTACCATCCAACCAATTCCTTATCCACCAAACTCCTCCCACTGAATTCATATCCAGCTTAGACAGAAAGGTGTTGTGGGGGACTGTGACAAAGGCTTTACAGAAGTCCAGATAAATGACATCCATAGACCTCCCATTTTCCTTTTCTAATGTGGAAAAGTCTTTTCAGCATAGAAGGGCATTGGGTTGGTCAGGGAGGACTTGCCCTTGGAGAAGTTGTGCTGGGTGTCCTCAATCACCTCTCTGTTCTCCATGTGCCTTAGCACAGCCTCCAGGAGGATCTGTTCCATGATCTTCCCAGGCACAGAGGGGAGGCTGACAGGTTGGCAGGTCTCAGGGTCTTCCTTTCTACCCTTTTCTAAGATTGGTATCATGTTTCCCTTTTTCCAGTCACCTGGGACTTCACCTGACTGCCATCACTATTTTCATCAAAGGCTAGTTGTAGCAAACACAGAATATTTCTGAAAGCCTGAGAATATCTTCTCAATTTCTACCTGCCAGTTAAAAGTCTCCCAAAAAGCTAATGCCACTCAGTTTTATTTAGTTGCACCTTGTGACTAACTTGCATATTCTATATGTCTATAAAGGTAACAAAGCATATTAAAAATGAATTAAGAAATACACATTGAAGGTAACTCTGTTTAAGAAAAAAAAAAAAAAGAAAAGCTTTTGAATCTGGTAAATAGAATAGGAAAATGCCTAACATAGTGTTCAATTAGGAGCCGCATCCTGAAATCCTTCACAATAAAGTGTAAAAGAAGTTAAAAACAAAATATAGAAATAGAACAGCCTGCAATATGAAATTCTAGGTCTAAGAGTTCTATACTACTCTAATGTTATTTCAAAACAATGAAGAAGTGACTCAACATAGTAAAACTGATAAGTTTCTAAAGCCTGTTTCTGTCATTATATTTCTATTTACAAACTGATTTTACATAAAATGTAAATTGAGATAATGCCACTTAATGCCTGTGGGCAAAAGACATTAAAAACTTCATTATGTCTTTGGTGCTTAACTCCCACTTTAATATATGTTTATGTATTAAAACAATAGCCTTGAACTCCATGAAAAACAGTCAGCATCCCCACCTCAAACTAAGGTAAACCTCATCCTTGCTGTTTTACAAATGGGCCAAGCCAACCTTGCTGGGTTTTGTTGTCATGCAATCTGCTCATGGCTGGGCACATGTGATGCCTCCAAACTAATTCAGGGTTTGTCTGTCTCCAGTTGTGCAAGTTCAACTAAAAAATGGAACAAAATGTTTCTGTTCCTTAGTCTTCAATCTGAGGGCAGATTTTGTAAGCAAATTCAGCCTTAGACATAACAGGATCGGATCACTCCTTCCCCAATTAATCTGCCAGCTGTAGGTGTCAAGGGAGAAAGTGTTTTCAAATTCTGCCTTTCCCCAAATTAATCCTCCCTTTACAAGAAATTCAAATAAAACATGACCTCATCTCTCCTGAAGAGACCTTCACCTCCTTCTGGTCTTGCTCCTGACATATCCTCTTTGTGAAGGTTCAGATATTTCTACTTCCTCATGACAGAGCAGCTGTAAGCCCTCTCCAGTCTATGGAAATCCATATCCTCTTCTTATTATGGATCCATTCAGCCTCCAACCCAAACACTGAGCAGTACTCTGCTCTAGCCCATAAACAATCCTTGTTCTTTTCCCCACCAACTAACATTAGGATCCACTGAGTTTCACCATTTTATCTTCCTTGAGAGAATTTTTCCCCTAAACGCACTCCACAGAAAGAGACTGTCAAATCTTCAGGAATCTTAGCAGTATGTATAAATATCCAACAGGAGAGATGAAGAATAGGAGCTGAATTCCTCTCAGAGATGCTCACTGAAAACACAAGAGGCAGTGGACAAAAACTGAAATGTGAAATTTCAGTTGAACACAAGATGTGGTCAAAGAGGCTGCTCAGCAGGCTGTGGAGCCCTCATCTATGGACATACTCAAGAGCCAACTGGACATGGTACAGCTGCAGCTGACTGTCTTGAGTAGGAGAGCAAATTAAATGTCCTCAAGAGAATATTCCAACCTGGATGATTCTGTGAAATCTCATTTCCAGCTGTGTGAGCTTGTTTGAATGGTCTCCCTCAACAAGGTCTCCCTCTAGATTTCCATTTTACAAGCCCCAGCAAATGATGACACACAAGGGCTGACTCTGAACCCTCTGTCACAAGGCAAATCAGCATTTTCTAGCTCTAGAGTTCCATCCACGTTTGTGTTGCTACTTGTATTGGTTTTGCACAGCCTGTTTTTTGGTAGCAGGGGTCAGCTTCTATGAGAATCTACTGGAAAAGCTTCCACCAGTCTGGCAGAGCCAATCCCTGATAGCTCTGAAGATGGATGTGCTGCTGGCCAAGGCTGGGACAATTAGAGATGGTGGTAACACCTCTGTGTTAACAGATTTAAGAAGAAAACAAAACAAAAGTAGAGGTGCAGTTTTAATTCCAGCCAGAGAAGAGGAGGTGAGAACATGTGGGGGAAACAACATGGAGACACCAAGGTCAGAGAAGAGGAGCAGGAAGTGCTCCAGAGGCCTCAGCTGAGATTCCTCTGCAGTCCATGGTGATACCATGGTGAAGCAGCTGTGCCCTTGCAGCCCGTGGGGATCCACAGGGGATGCAGAGATCCCGTCTCAGCCCATGGGGATCCACAGGGGATGCAGAGATCCCGTCTCGGCCCATGGGGATCCACAGGGGATGCAGAGATCCACCCACAGCCCGTGGAGGAGGTGTGGAGGCCCACACCAGAACAGGTGGGTGCCTGGAGGAGGCTGTGGTCCAGTGGAAGAACCAGTGGAGAGAGGGGGCCCTGCTTCCAGGCTGGAGCAGCCGGTCCTTGGAGGACTGCACCCTGTGGAATGAGAGAGCCATGTTAGTGCAGTTTGGGTATGATTGCTGGTTGTGAGATTTGTAGGCACGCTGCAGAATTCACAGAGAGCTGTCTTCTGTGAGAGGGACCCCACGGCCTCTCAGGGGATGGGCTCCTCTCCCTGAGCAGCAGAAGAAAACCTGGGGTGGTGAATTGACCAAACCCCCACCCTTTGTCCCCCTGTGCTGACCGTGGGAAGGAGAAAGGGGTTAGGGGTTCTTTTATTTCTCATCATCCTCCTCTGATTTTGTCAGTAATAAACTCACTTTGTACTGTAAGCTGAGCCTGTTTTTCTCTTGGAGTCTTCTCTCCTGGTCCTTATCTCAACCCATGAAGCTTTCATTAAATTTTCCTCTCCTCTGCACAGCTGCGGCAGTGTGGTCTGTGTCAAATGACAACACTACTCCACCCTGCTCAGTTTCTTTGCCATTTCTATTCCATTGGCAGTTTTTGCCAGTTCGCTGTTCATCAGTGCTCCTAAACCACCCATAAAGTTTGATAAAACTCAGGCCTAATACAGAAGCTCTGTGGAATCTTGCTGCAGCCGATTGAAAGCTGCTTGTTCACTCTCTCCATTTCTGCCTGTTACTTACAGATTGTTAGCATTTCACTCTGCCTCACCTTCTCCCAGCCTCCCCAGGAGCCTCTGTGCTACAGCCTTCCCAAAGACCAGCTCCTCTCAGCCAGCCATGCGTTTGACACCACGCCTGCAGAAACTCAAGAGAGAGGCTAAAATAAATTTGTTGATTTCCTTACAAGTACTTCAGGATGTGGAGGATGAAAAGGAACCTCTGCAGAGCATAACAATTCTGCTTGCAGGGCTCTCGGATGGATTCTCATGAGAGAGACAATAATACATCAAAATGCTTCAACAAATGAGTAGGGCTAGCAGCAAAAAACTAGATGAGGACCCATGGGATCCAGGGTCTATCCACACGTGAGGCATTACAGAATCACTGAAAAAAATTTTTGAATGGCTTTGAAGCTAGACAAGAGAATTTGGGACTCTCACCACTTCCTTCACCCACAGCTGTTGGACAAACCAGACTGCAACATTTATTCCTCACCAGGGTCCTTGATGGCCAGCACACAAGGATTTTGTTTATGTATTTAAGAACTGAAAAACACAAGTGCTAGTGAATCAGCAGACACTTGCTACAGATGTAGTAAACCAAAAAACTACATCTGGTAGTGTAGAGTGTGGGAAAATACAAGGCAGAAGGGCATTTCAACAGCTGAACAAGGTGAAAACCTGTTTGTGCATGTAGCTAATGCCCGCAAGCTTCCTTGCATGGCTGCCTGATGTTTAAAGTTGGGTCGGTGAAGCATCAGGGTGAAGGTATAGTTTTTAAGTCTGTATTCCCTTGAAAGGTCAGTTAATGAGTCAGGAGTCATTCCCACAATCCAGATGTGTGAGAATTACTAGTTTTTCTTAGAATCCTATAAAGATATCTCCAAGATACCTTTGTCATTTGAGTTAAAAAACAAAAAATCAAGTTGTAACAATTGATAGATTATTTCCCATTAAAATAAAGACTACTTGGTTTAAAATACTTTTGAAATTACAGTGTATTTTTGAAACACTACCATGCAACAAAATAGTGAGGTGTACACTTCCTCTGCTCAGAATTCACCTATCTGCAATTTCCATTTTCTCAAGATGGTAAGTTATTAGGAATTTTTCTACATTGTTGAATCAGTCGATTCAATTGTCTCTTGATGAAACATTCTTAGTTTAAACCACAACTACTGACTCTCAGACAGGCCCCACAGAGTTCTGTGACTTTCCCTGATTAACACCAAGGATTGTGCTGGCACAAACAATAGAAAAACAAATGCAATTTCTGGATCAAATATTTGCTTCACCTAAACATTTTCCAACTGTTTTTAAATGCTGCTTTAATAATAATTCCTGCTGGTTAAAATTCCAGTGGGAGGGGATGACAACCTGCAATCACAGTCAACATGACTAATTTTTTGTCATCATTTTAAGCAATGTCTCTTTATTAGCACTACACTCCATTATAGAATTGGATAACCTTTCCAGAGATGTAAAATGTAAAAACTGAAAACTTTCATACTACCTGAACCAGTATGCATTCAGCAAATTTTTTAATCTAAGAATATTTATTGCAAACATTTTGGGCTTTTCATAGGTTTAGAAGTGACAGCTTGACTTCAAAATTGGCTTGTATTTTATTAAAAGTGGGTAAAGAAACCCTCAAAAAAGAGAGAAATTAGGTCAAGTAATACAGTTCTGTTGAGCATCTTTCCTTCTTCAGAAAGGGAATGAAAAGGCAACTGCTTGAATAACTCCAGCCCAGGTAAACTTCTTTGCCACCTGCCAACATCCACTTCTTAGTTCCGAAATGACACACTCCTTGATATGGTCTGTGATTTTATTCCCTATATACAACTTCCAAGAGGTGTGCTCTAGTTACATTTATGTATTGCTGGTGGAATTTTTTTGTTTACAGAAAATTCTTTTACCCTTTTTCACTTAATTTTAGACTAAAACTGATCACCCATTCTGTGTAAATTTGAAAACTAACTCCTACATAATCAGTATTTTCAAGCATGCCATATATACCAGTTAGTGCAGTAGTACTCAGCCTCACAAACTGCTGCCTGGCCACTGCGAGGAGCAGAGGATTTAACATTTGTAAGCACTCCTTATGAATACCCAATTAAATTTTCAAGGGGGTTGTCTCCACTTAATTTGATTCCATTTTCCCAAGAGTCAGCGAAATGTGTTATGAACAAGCTATTGAACCTTATGAAATGTTTCTACAGAAGTAGTCAAATCTGATTACCTGATGATTAGTCATCATTATTAATCATAGTTAGCAGTGAGATGGAAATTGTGAACATTTTAAAATTAGTAATCATTTATTTTTTGAAGCGGCAGCATTGAAGCAAGACAAGTAAATGAGTCTGAAGAGACTTCAAAATGTGTATCTTAGTTACAAAGGTGCTGCTTCTGCTAAATGAAGATGTGGCATGTTCACAGTTCTAACACTGTGAGCTGCAATTTAGGAGCATTAATAGAGTTTGGAATTGAATAAAAATTAAGAAAAAAGTCAAGCGTACTAAACAGTATTGAACATTAACTTCAAACCTGGTTATATGTGTTAATATGGTGAAAAAAGTGATTTTTTTATTGCTGAATCATCAGAGAAAGCAGCATATGTGTTACAATTCGTAGCTGTGAGTTCTGATTCTGCCTAGGACTTTGGCCTTCACTCCAGATACCCTCAGAGAACATGTCTGAACTCCTGAGTTTCCCTCCTGAAAATCCACTAGAGGTTTGAATCATAGAATGATTTGGGTTGGAAGGGACCTTAAAACCATCTAGCTCCAACCTCTCTGCCATGGGCTGACACTTTTCACTGGGGAGGGTGCTCAGAGTCCCATCTGAAACAGCCTCAGTAATTTAGGGAAAATACGCTGGAAAAAGCTGATGAGTTACTTGGTTATGCAAGGACCCTGACGAGAAAAAACTAGATATGAATGGCCTGCATGGTGTATTCTTCCCTGGAATGGTGGAACCCCCCCTCAGTGAAGGCTCCGTGGGCAGAACAGCCATGCCAATCTGCCAGCTGTGCCACGAGGGATGGGGGGAGGCCAGGGCCTCACTCCTGGCAAGGCAAAGAGCACGGCCAGAACACAAAGACATGTCCACAGATTATCTGTGGAATCTGAATCACCCATAGAAGTTATTCCAGTTACATTTTTTATGAGACAAACACCTCAACTATAAAATTGAAATAAGTGACAGCTTGGATACTTCAGTCTCTAAAGCTGAAACAATTTAAAAGATTGCAAAGAGATCACATGAGTTATTAATACTTCAGTTAGGCCAGAGGCCTAAAAATTATCATCGTCAGACCAAAGCTAACTGTTTGAAGATGGAAGCAGCAGAATTATCTTCTCATTTAACACTTATCAAAAGCAGAAAGTTTGTCTTCACCTTAACATTGCCTTTTCTGAAAAGTAAACTGATAGCATTTGTAAGTGTTCAGTTGTCCCATAGGAAAAAAAATTTAAATTACTTTTGTCTTGAAAATCAGAGACTAGAGAATCAAAGATCCTTCCTCATAAGAATTTCAGAAACTGTATTTTACTGCTTTGGTGTCAGGCTAATTGCTGTATTTGGTTTCCATTCTTTCCCTACAGATCAAAGTTAAAAATTTCAACATCAAATTCAAAAAGGGCTATAGTTTGCTGCAGTCCTAATCCATGCTCTTCCAGTGAAAATTTAATCCTATGTATAAGGGTTTAATATATGATAGTATATAAGAGATTTTCTGCTGCTTCAAGCTGAAATTTCTCCACTTTGAGTACTAGATTGTTGCTGGCTGCAGATGGACACAAGTTTGGCATTGTGCTCATTGACAATGGTTGTCATATAATGTTATGATAATGATGATTGTTTCCAATTATAGTCCAAGCCTTGGAGTAAAATCTTCCAAGATCATAAGCCAAGAACCTAGTAACAAATTTAACTTGTTCCCTAATGCATATGAAAATGAACACATACAGTTATTCAGAGACATTACTCAGAAAGTTAATCACAACTTACTGTGCTGTTATTAGCTGAAAGTATATCCATCATTCGTGACAGGGTCTCTGCCAACATCCTGCATTAACATAAACTGCAGTTCACACTCCTCGAGGTGAGGGGGGCTGGCGTGGCTCTGAGGAGGACACAGGTGGGCAGGTGTGTCTCAGCTGTGTGCAGATGTGATGACACGATGGCAGATGTGACCCAGGAGATGCTGTACGGGGAGCAGAGTGCCTTGGCTACACACAGAAGGCAGCCTTTAGGCCAGGACTGGACTGGGGCAGGTAGGACCTGCCTCCCTCTGAAACTAAACAGGAGTGCCATTCGGCACTGCACAGGGATTTTGGCAGCTCAGTGGTAGGACAGCACTGCTTCCTGCCAGGATGTATTTCTGTATGCGAGGTGGGGTCAAAGCTAGATCTGCACAGATTTTATACTAAGCTAAAGCTTAAGGTGTCTGCAGACTAACTGTGGAACAAATCTAAACTTAGTCAAAAGCCACCAGGCTCTGGTACATGTGGTTCGCAGCTGAACGCGACCATCAGCACATTGAATCTTCTCCCTTGCAAGTACCAGCTGTAACCAGAAAAACCTCTTAATGATGAGATGATGATGGTGGATGATTGAGGAAATGACATACACACAGCATATCAACGATAATAGCAATTCTTCTGGTAAGCCTCCCTATGCCAAGGTAAAATGCAGGAAACAATGAGTTGAGTTCTCACACAAGTTCTCCTGGCAGATGCAAGCAGCAGGGGACAGGGGAGGTTTGGCATTCAGAACTGTGAGGGCCCCAAGTCTCTGACACTAATGCCAAAGAAGCAGAGAAAGATTAGCCTTCCTCTGCAGACAGAAGGAAGGTTTCAAGTAAGATTATTCCCAAAAGGTCAGTTTAAAAAGGCTCATATTTTTAAAAGCATCTGGTAATCTGGTATATTGTCAAAAGCTTGTAAATGTCTTTAAACAGCTAATCCCCTATGGAAAAAAAAAATCTGATTTAGTAGCTGAATCATCCCATAGTGAAGCAGAGTTAATTTCAACTTTGAAGTTGGAAACTCAGTACTTAAAAGGAAAAATCTGAAAATGGAAATCAGTATTTTTTTCCCCTTCCATCTGCAAGGTACAAAAGGCACTTAGAAAGGAGGAGCTTTACCCTGTGAGTCTTGCAGGTAACTAATAAATAATTATAAAGTAAGCCCATGTTTGCAAATAATTGTTTTAACTGTGACCATTTGGGCATAAATGTTTTAGCAACAATTCTGAAGTATTCTCATGACGTGTCATGAAAAAACACAAAGAATTGAGATGCTGTACATGGTAATTTTTAGTAGTATGGCCAGAAATTAATTAGAATTGATTACTCATCTACCTCTGGTGAGTTTCTCTGTTTTATGACAGCTAAATGTGAAATCGAAGGAGCTCAAGAAAGTTCGTTTTTTCATAACAGAAATAAAGAAAACTTGGTGATAAAAATGGAAACTCACATCTTCAGACAGAAATACACATTGATATTCTCTAACAATTGAAATACAATCTAAGTTTCTTTTTCTTTGAGACAATTCATATGGAAATTGTCTTTCTCTCATGAAGGAATATTTCTGCTCACAGTCTTTCTGCTTTCCTAAATCCTTGTTTGTAAGGTTGAACACACAGTCTAAAAAGAGCAATAAAAAGGGACAAAGTTCTACAGTGTTAAAAGGAGCAGCTCCTGATACTGAATTATAGTGCTGAACTAACAGATGCTTCCCATTAATATATATTAGCAAGTTCCTTCGGACCTCTGACTTTGTCACACTTTGTTAACCAAAAACATGGTTAAGGCTACCATGATACTACCTAGGGCAGCAAAAGCTATGTTGGGAATCATAGAAATGTCAGCTTAATAATAAAACCTTTAATTAACTCTTTATTATTGAAAAAAAAACCAGCCCAAACAGCATACTTTAGCAACAGCAGAAACTTGTTTTTATTTTTTTGTTACAAGTTATTTTCACCTTTCATTAGACTTGTCCATATAAGACAGAGGGCTAGAGTTTCTTTCATATTTCTGAAAGAAAAAATTGACATAGAAAATCTTTTTCCTGGTTTTTTAGAAGCCTTGTAAAAATTCTTGTAGTTGGGCAACTATTTCTGTATCCACAGTTTCCATAAGGGCGTGAAAACCTTGTTCTCCCAGTAACTCCTGCTGTGCCTTTAACTTCTCATAGATGAACTGCTGCAGTGAGACGGTGTGTACTGGGTCCTTCAGTGCAAGCTGTGGAAAATGTAAAAGAAAAATATATAACAATGCGTTAAAAATACTCTATGACTTACTCATTTTGATTATAACCTCAGCTCAAGAAAGAAAATCTGCTTTTAATTTCTTTGTACTTACATGAGAAATGAGAGGAAACACTTGTGCAAAATAAAGATCAAATTACTTATTATCAAGATAAATATCAGTTTAAACTATTTGAAACAGTGTCAAATCATGAGTCTTACACTGAGCTCTAAGGTTTCATGCTTCTACAAGATAAAGCCATTTCAAAGCTGCTTTATTAGTTTCTCCTGAAGGAGGGCCCTGAACTCCTAAAAATCGTATCAGATCTTACAAGGACTTTAGTGATGACATGCACTATGGTCAGTTTTATTTTACTAGTAAGAAGACAAAACACAGAAAAAGTTGAACTTGTTTAGACTGTAGGACAAACTAATTGACCATATGTACAAAGAATAGACACTTCAGTACTGATACCTATAAACCTCATAAAACCAGCTGGATTATATAATTTTCTTTTGAGCAGGGAAGGACAGGATATTTGTCACTGTTTTCCCACATTAGCTGCCTTTTACTGAAAGCAAAACTAGGTAAAAGAAGAGGCTACATTGGCAGAGAATGTATTGCTAATGTCAGTGTCAGCAGACACATGGGCAAGCTCAGGGCATTGACAGTTATGCCATATTTGTCCCTCAGGCTGGATGGGAGGGGATGGGAGATGGGACACCTGGCACTTCCGAAATCATAAAGAAGTAGGACACCGAATCAATAACAATTAATGTAGACTTATGACCTATTTATCTTAGTGTCAAACCCAAGCAACACTACTGTTTATGCTGGAAGGTCAGAAAACTATTTTGCTACTTCAAGGTAAGACTTGACCATTTTATTACCTATTATTACCATTACACTCTTTTGACAGGGGAAGTAATAGCAGTAACAGTTTTGTACTCTGCAACAGTAAATGTAATTTGTACCTTTTTTCAATAAATGTAATTTGAATCTCTAGAACATAATAGATTTTTCTAACAAAATTTCTAAATTACAATTACTCTAATCAATATTTGCTGAAGTTAGTGGCATTCTTCTCCCGCCTTGCAAAGCAAAGAATCTACCAGTTTCTAAATGATCTATATTTGTTCACCTAAAAATGTAATTCAGGACATTTATAGTTAGCTTCTGTAAGTTTATAGCTCTGAATAGTCATGTATAAAATTACACTAGGGAATTTCACACAGAAAAACAGGTATTTAAATATAAGTGTTCTCATCCTCGTGAGCCTGGCGAAAGCCACTCAATCATATTCTCCATAACTGGGACAGAGGAGAGAAAATATAATGAAAGGCTTATGGGTTGAGGTAAGAAGAGGCAGAGAACACTTGCCAGTTTCTCACATGACCAAAACAGATTTGACTCAGAGAAATTAATTTACCACCAACCAGATCAGGGTAGGGTAATGAGAAAAGAAACTAGGTCTTAAAACACCTTCCTCCTACCCCTCTCTTCTTCCTAGACTTTGGCCCTAAATTCTCTGCCTCCTCTGGAGCAGCTTGAGGGACAGGGGAATGGGGACTGCAGTCAGTTTATCACATGCTGTCTGTGGTGCCCCTTCCTCCTCACACTCTCACCCTGCTCCATCATAGGGCCCCACCCACAGGAGACAGTACTCCATGAACTTCTCCTACTGGAGTGCATCCATGGGCTGCAGTACTTCACTAGCTATTCCAGTGTGCATCCCTTTTTTTCCATAGTGTGCAGTCCTTCAAGAACAGGCTCCTTTCTCTGTATGGCCATAGGTCCTGACAGGAGCTTGCTCCAGTGTGGGCTTCCCACAGGGTCAGACTCCTTTGGGCATCCACCTGCTCCAACATGGGCTGTAGGTGCATCTCTGCCCTCCATGGGCTCAAGAGCACAGCTGCCTCACCATGGTCTGCACCATGGGCTGCAGGGGAACCTCAGCTGCGGTGCCTGGAGCACCTTCTCCCCTTCGTTTCTCACTGACATTGGTGTCTGTAGAGCTGTTGCTCTCACAGTGCTGACTTCTCCCTGGCTGCCTCACCATTCAAATCAGTAGCCCTCTAAGCCGGTAGAGACTTCTGTAGTATGATTAATGTTTGCTGCTAGAAGCATCATCTACCATCTGTAAGCCAAATGTGACTTAAGAGCCTCAGACTTAAAGAGTTAATACACTTCATTCAGATAGTCACCTCAAAACAATTTAAAGTACACGAGTTGCCTGCAAAAGTTGATTTTCTTTTGCTCTACTTTTCTGAAATTCGTATTCAGAATTAACAAAACAAATTAAATACTTTGATATTATAATGAGTTTGTCAACAGTACTCAACAGTCAGCTGGAGTCTTCACTGACTAATCAAATAAAATCATAAGTTTGGAAGAACAGTAAGCATAGTTGGTGAAGGACTATATACTTACTATGTACGCTGAGGTGTGTGGCCATAGCTGTTTTACTGAAATGTGCTGATTCTGATAAGGCAAAACAAATCTATTTTCCAGTTCAAAAAAACACTAGTAAATTCCAACAGCATCTTAGTCAAAACAGCTACGTATAGGAAACAAAAATTTGGCCAGTGACTACACATTATTGAAATGTGCCTCGTGGTGCTCAGCGAAAACCTGATATGATTTTACTCATTTTTACAAATTGATCTTGAAACTGGATACAGGTGCCCATCTTAGGGCTGGACTGAAGAAACTAATCTTCCACCTCACTGGTTGTAAACATTGGCTTGAAGCAGACAAAGAGTTAAGAGGTTTTGCTGATTCCCTTTCTGTCGCTCTTGATTTTCTTATCACACTATATATTTATTCCCTCTTTAATTTATCAGTGGCATCAGCTGCTATAGTTTTCTGAGTGTCATGTAAGTGTGTGCATTGGTGATGCTACAGAGAGGAAGAAATTTCCATCACACCTACATAGGTAGGAATGGGCCCAGGTGATGTTTTGTTTCTAAAATCAAATGCTAACTGTGCTTTCAAAGCCATGATTAACAATTCTGATTATTATCTGACACTTCTGCTACTAATGACATAGCCAAAGGATCTGTACAATTTTGATATAAGTAGCCAAGTGTCATGTCTCAATTTCTGCACCATCTGCAAAGCTGTATACCAAGCTATTTCACTTAGGATTCAGAACTAATTTATAGCAAACATTCGTAACAACTAAAAGCAGTTCACTTGCTTTAACAGCTGTGAGAAATTGCATTAAAAAGAAGAAAAATGCAGTTACCAGAAAAAATGACAGTGTAGAAGGCTTAAGTTGGAAATACGTTAGAGAAAAATTAACTACACGTAAGAATGAGAAGATGAAAATAGACAGCTATTATTACAAAGGAAGCTTAAAAGTAGGAAAACAAAGGATTTCCATAATCTTAGGAATCTAGAAAACACAGCAACCATGGAAATAGTTAAATTTAGACTATGAGATTTGAAACGAAAATGAAACTTTGATGCTCATGTATGATAATTTATTCTCTGTAAATTTGCCAAGAAAACAAAGGCTGAAAAGGTGTTTAACCTTAATGTTAAAGAGCAGACAAGTAACAAATCATAAGCAATTCCTTTGAGAAAAAAGGAAAGTGATATGCAAAGGAAGATACATGTAAAGGAAGACACATGCAAGGGAAGTAAACTAAGACCTTTGTTGTGGTGTTATTAGTTTGGTAAATCTCCTCCTTATGAAAGCACATTTATCTTTATTCAAATGACCATTGATTCTGGATCACATGTTATCCCAGGACAGTTCCTCACTATGACTGTGTTCATCAACAATATATTGGTGTGTTGTATCATTTAATGATACAGGATAATTCAATGTGCCCTGCTTTTCATTTTTGCCTGACATATCCACACTGAAGGTAGTCCATAGCAAATCTGACAAGTCTAAATTCCTCAACATTTATCCAAATTACTGAAGTTAACCTGCAACTGAAAAATTAAGGTCTGACACAAAGCAATTAAAACTTAGACAGCAGTAAGGTCTGAGTATACTAAAAACTGAGAATATAAAAGCATTGTAGATTTAAATTTACTTTGCTTTTTATATCTGATTAACAAACAAAGCATGTTGATCTGTTGATCTCCCCCTCTTGATCTATGGACATATCAATCCCTATTGATAACTATATATATACCTATATTGAGAGATTATTCAAAACCAGTAAGAATAAATACTATCGCTCTGCAACAAACAGCTAGAATTTAAGTCCACAAGCATGAAGGAAATTTAACAGAGTGCTTCCAAGAGTAACAATTATAGAACAGTGTAATATATTTTTAAGGACCACAGCAAGTTATATTTCTGCATTTTGTTTAAATCTGAAACTGCAAGACACTAGGAATTTCTCTCAAGGCATTTCTAATAACAGAAGAATATGCAAAGGTTTTTGCATTTTTTTTTAAAAAAATCTATCATATTACTTGTATAAATATATTCCTATATATTTATTAGTACTTAAAAGGAAAAGTTACACAAGTAATCACTGGCTTCTTAGTAAGAGTTCTTTTTACTAGAAAAAAATTCTATGCAAGCACACGAATCCTTTTAACTATGAGAAATTTGGCCTGCCATGACATTTCAATAAAGTTTAGCTCTCTGCTTTTTTCAGTAAATTCTTTCTATATTGTGTTAGTATTATAATGCCCAGATTTTGTGAACAGATGATGTTTATTTTGATAACAGTTATCAAGATGCAGACGGAAAACAGAAGCGTAACTGTTGTGATTGCAAGATTTGGCATTAAATTTTCTTCTTTTGATTCAAAACATGAAATTTCCAAGAACAACAGATCAACCAAACCTAAAAAGAATTTTGTGTGACAGATGTGAAGCACTTAATCAGGTCTATGACTGAATAACAGATCTAAAACTTACCATTTTTTTTCTTTTATCTTGTTCTGTGGGAGGTTCCTCATCTTCTGTAGTCTTAGGCTCTTCAAAATGAGACATTAACATGCAGCTAAAAATGGGAATAAGAACAGTTTTAACATACATTATCATTAAAAATTATTTTAAGGCACTTTTCAAAACACAGAACAGATATGGGAGTTTCCTGAAAGTCAAAGTGTTTTTTCTGAGAACAGTGAATCTAATGAAGCCTGAATGCATGCTCTCTGCCATCTCTACCCATGTAACAATCTGTTATCCTCCATATTTTAGTTTAAGTTGTGGGTTAAAAATGCATTTGTGCACATAGAAAACAGACTACATAGCTTTTTAAAAAGATAATATAGAAAAATCTACTGTTCCTTACAAAAATTTTCCACTCTTTTCAAGAAAATGCACTCTATACTAAATCAAAGTGGCACACATACAAAGACTGCAAAGATGTCTCATGCATTCATGTTTTTTTATGTGAGACCTTTAACAAAAGGACCTACAAATTAAGGACAGTGCTATTGGTTCTACAATAAAATACGCATGACATTGAACAAAGGTTTTAAACTATTTTTTTTTTTGCTGAAACCCTCAACTGGCAGGTACCCATATGTGCAAGTAACAGCCATATTTAAACTTTTATTTTTGAAGTAAGTATAAAACCATAAAATATGAAGAAAAAATCCCAACAGTTTAAAAGTCAGAGGATTTTCCGTGTGTTTAAATGGTTTGAATGGATTTTATAAAGACATTGATGAAAGCTATACTATAGCAAATGTCTTTCTTTCACTCCACATGATCTATACTGAAACAATAAAAAAATATTCCACCACTTTATCAAATCTTTTCCTGGAACTTCTGCCTTAAAAAGGATTTTAAAACACACTCTGGTGATGACAACTTGCCATCATGTATCAGGTATGATTTAGGACATGAAGGACACATAATTCACATATTACAAAGCACTAAGACAAATGCAGATTATTATTCATATTCAGCCCTGCACTACTGTGTATTTTTAATTGCTGCATTCCCCTGGCATGTGAAATGCTCCATCAACTAAGACGAATAGCTCATTTTAAAATTATTAAAATGAAAAAAGATTGTGATTTTATGTGTTTTTATATGATTTTATAGTAAAATGTTCAAATTATTCTATTTACCTATTTAGTTTTCTATTAAAATGTGTTTAGAGCTGTATGAAACACTTGCATGGCAAGCAGGGTCAAATGCTAACACAGAAGCCATTTCTAATAAAGGTATCAGTTATTACAAAGTAATACAGCAAATTGCATATCTCCTCTGCTCAGAAATGTCTGCTTGCATCCCAGTTTATTAAAGGAGACAAAAATGTCAATTGTCAAAACATGCAAGACTGAATTAACTTTTTTCAGGCCTTCATAAATTTTAGGTTCCACAAAATTCAAAACACAAGGAGAGGAGAGGAAAAAAGAAGAGATGATTATAAAATTGAGAAATATCTGAGTATTTGTGAAACAAGACTAGAGCAATGGAATCATCTCCACCCCAGAAAATTTGATGTTTGTAAAGCTTTCTCATAATTATCACTACAATGTGAAATACGAACTCTAGGAGACCTGACTGATTGCAATCCTTTTATATTGTAAGACAGTATAAACATTTCCATAACCTGATCAAAATCCAATCTAAAATCTAAAAAATGACAAGAGTTTTACCTCTTCCAAAATCTCACTGCTCTAACTACAATAGTTTGTTAAAAATTTCAATTTAAATACATTCATTTAAAGTGGTTAAGCCACTTAAGCCATTGCCTAATTGTTTAACCTTTACAATTTTCCCTGTACATGTTTACCCTCTCTGCATCCTTCAGTGTCTGAAGTTCTATAGTGTTTCAGCTTTGATTTTCCAGTGTTGAACATGCACATAATTTTATCTCCTGCACTATAATAATTGGCTAATATGATAATCAGAGGACTACACATTATCTTTTTTCTGAACTAGTTCAGGCTTAAGCCATTCTTCTTCAGTCTGGAGAGCCACAACAATGCACATGATTTCAGATGACTGCTCTCACTTTACTTCAGATGATGTCAAAATACATTACACAAATGTCAGAATCTTTCAAGCAGCTCTTTCAGAACTTGTCAACTTAAATATGTCCTTCGTTCAGTATGGCTATATTTTATGAAATAAAAACAATGGCCAGAGTTTGGAAAAGTAGTGACAAGTTCTACATAAGCCTTCAGGCTTAAAATATGAAAAGAACTAGGATAAAGTTTATTTATTTCTCACTGAGAACTCTTTTCAACAAGTGCTGGCAAAGCAACATGTTTGGAAATAGAAGGGCTCTGTAATGTTGTCTCCAACAGTAAACAAAACACTGTGCCAGACAATGTGCATACTCCCAGACTTTGGAGTTGCACCTTCTTTACTGAGAGTTTGGTGGGAAGTACTTTGGCAAGCAATTCTTAGGCATAGTTCAGACTCAGTGTGAGCGTAGACTGTTCTCAACACACAGTTGAGTGCATACCACCTGTTTTAAGTGGAAAATAACTTAGTAGATTGCATTCTGGCAGTTCTGTGCCACCTGGTTTCAGTGGCAGCAAACATCCCCTTAAGCAGTTAATTAATGAATTCAGATACAGTGTGTTCCATATAATCACCATGTAATGATCTGAAAGAAAATGCTTGATCCTTAGCATCAAAGCATCAGTAAATTCTGTTATTAGCATGTAGTGTCTGTAAGAATATCCTGCAGAGCACATGTTTTTAATGTCTCACAACTCTCTATTCTGAAAGTATGTAATCATCATAGAGATAAAAATGACATTAAGATATTGGTCCAAAAAAATTCTTACTATTCATGAGGTTTTTGGTTTGATGGACCACAGCCAGTAACCTGGGAACCATCAGAAGATGAATGAGTGTGGTGCTGGGTGGCAGTGCAGTCTGGACAATTCCCACTGGATACCTCCAACATCCACATTCCTGCCACAGGCAAGCTCTTGCTCCTAGCTCTGGAAACTGCCCTTATAGGATACACTTTCAAGTTCTCCAGGCCGTGAAATACTGTACAATAGGTAAACTCACATGAGGTTCATGCCACACTCCAAGAAACCCTGAGCTACCTCTGAGCCAGGGTAGTCCCTATCAACACATAAGCTTGTTGTAGTGAAATTTTAGATGTAACAGTCAAGTAAGCAAAAAGCAAATCTAAGCCTATGAATGTTTTAAGACATCATTTAGTAATTACTTAATGAACAATATAAAATTATACTGACTGTCATTTTAAGCCCTCTTTTCCCATTGCAACTATTTTTTTAGGACCGAAAGTTTCCTGTCTTCCTAAAACACTCACTCACGGAACTCTTATAAGCATGTCTTAACTGCCTACAGATTTTTCAAATGAAAACACTTCATATAAAACAATACTGCTACTGTTAAACCCAACAAAATTAGATTTTCTGCTTACTCTTTGTATGTTCCTGTTTCAGAATCTTCCGTCATAACATCATGCAGACTTTCCACTGAAATGTTGATGATACCACAAAATTTGTCTTGGATAACACTGTAAAAGAACAAAATTTATTTTGGATAACATTGGAAAAGAACAGGAAAGTGACTTAGCCAAAGGAACTGCACAGGAAATTTGCTAAACTATAGAGTACGTTTACTGAGAGGTATTTTCCTTGCTTACTGCTTAGCTGAGCATGCTATCAAGGAACTAATTCAGTATTTTTTTGGTAATTACTAAAAGACTTCAAAATATACAAGAAACATTATTCTTAAATATAAGAAAACTTAATGTGCAATTGGAAATCTTTAAGTAATTGCAAATGGAATAGAAAAAAGTATACATTAGCACAGGAGTCAAGAACGAAGTGGGAAAAGGATGCTCCTGCTGGCAGGGAAGAGAGTAGTGGCTTCTATTCCCAACACTTTTACACCTTTTCTACCATTACTATTCAATGCACAAACCAACACAACCCCTTGAGTAATTGGCTGCTTGTAAAGAAGGTATAATCCCCTACTTACCTGTATTTCTTCACCCTCCTAGGCAGCCAGGTCCCCAGAGAGGGTGGGAAACCCCCACACCCAGTTCTGCAGGAATGTCACTTTTGTGACTGTGCAGAGAAAGGGTGGCAGGATTTACCAGTTTAAACACGGGCACCTTCTGCCATTTGACACACAAGGCAATTTAAGGCTAATGCAAAGGGCTGGCAGGTATCACTTGGGACTTAAAAGGCATGAGTACTTTGATTTAGCATGGCCTGAAGGCTTGACTAGATAGGCCCACAATGCCCAAAATTACACTGCACCTGTAGGGTAAGGGCATGGAAACATGATCTCCCTGTGATGGATAAAGTAGGAGTTACCAGCTCCTAGTTAATGGAAAGCAGCCAGCTGCTGCTTCTGCTCCATTTCCTGCTACTATGGATCTACTGCCAGAGACATGCTATTGTGGAACCTTGGTTCTTGGGTTCCTTCTCTGTGAACTTTAGAAGTGTGAAGACAAACTACAAGTGAAAAGATGTTAATCTCAGGATTACATGCAGCAAAGAAAGAGAAAGGACCTAACTGCTGATGGTAAACTACAACCCTTTTCCTGGGACTGCAACTGACTGAAGCACTTTATTGCTCCCTTTTTGGAACTTCACGCTTAATTATCCTGAAAAGATTCTGCTGCTCCCTAAGAGGCAGAAACAGACACATTCCATTATTTACAGGCACTGAATATGAAGTTCATATATTGTACTTTGATTATACTTGATCATTGCTTTATCACAGACAAATATATTTCCTAATAGTCTTTCTTTTCCTTTTCTTATTTGGGATGAAAACTGGAGACATGGATAAACTGTGGTTCCTTATACAATAGCAACTGCTTTTGAAAAACTTCTTGTCAGACAAACAACAAAATTTTATGCATATGATAAACAGTTAAATAGCAATAGCCTTGGAAAAAATGCTTATCAAGTTAAAATAGTAAGCATAGTCAGTATTTCTTTTATATATCTTTTGATAAAATTATAGTTTCATTCATGATCTTTTCTTTCAAAAGGATTAGTTTTTGTTCCTTTTTTAAATTCAGCTACTGTTGTATGTCAGGATTTGAACTGTATTTTGTATCATCAGCCTTGAAACTCCAGAATTCCACAAAATGAAAACTGACATGATTTTTACTGCCTGATTGCCAGCTATGTATTTTAAAAGACACTTATTCCTTTGCCAAAAGGCTTCATCATCACATTCAGAACGGCAAAGCATTGCATGTTATGAGACTGAAACTCTGTGAGGTTCTGCAGACAGCAAGAAAACAAACCTACTGACCTCACAGCACAGCTGAGAAAGTGAACAGTGCCTCAGCCGCCAGCACAATGAGCCCTCTGAGACAGAGCAGGTTTCTTCACCAAGTCAGAGGTCCTGCTTAGCACACCTCCATTAAGACTCTTTTGTCTCATCCTCATTTTTGAAACACATCTCTAGGAAAATGCCATTAACACGGTCAATATTTTCCAACATGAGTAAGGTTACTATTCTCCAACAAACTGCCCACAGATTCAAGTCAACAGTAGACAAGAGGTATTCAACTGAGAACAAATGTGAACATTTTGAGTCCTGGAGAAGTAAACCATGCCCTGCCCAAACACATTATTTAATTAAAAATACAGGATGCTGTCAATGCCTGTATTATTTCTTCCTTCTAAGTTGCATGAATCCCAAAATGGTTTGGGTTGAAAGTGACCTCAAAGGTCACCTAGTCATAGGCAGGTCAGCTTTCAATGAACTGGTTAAAGCCTCATCCAATCTGGTCTTAAACACTTCCAGGGATGGAGCATCCACAGCTTCTCTGGGCAAGCTGTCCCAGTACCTTACCAGGCTCACAGTAAAGAATTTCTTCCTACTATCTAATCTGAACCTACTCTCAGTTTGAAGCCATTCCCCTTGTCCTATCACTATGATTTCTGATGAACAGCCTCTCTCAGGCTTCCCTGCAGGCCCTTTCAGATACTGGAAGGTAGGAGTCAGGTCTCCACACAACCTTCTCTTCTCCAGGCTGAACAGCCACAACCTTCTCAGCCTGCCTTCACACTGGAGGTGCTCCACTCCTCTTATCCACCTTGTGGCCTCTGAACTTGCTCCAGAAGTATCAGGTCCTCCTTATACTGAGGGCCCCAGAGCTGGATGCAGCACACCAGGTGGGGTCATGTCAGAGCAGAGAAGCAAAAACATTCTTGATAGTTACACCAAAGCACATAAGGAAATAATTCATTTCTTGGAAAGGATATTCTTATTTTATGACAGAAATGAGAAACAGTATTTCACTTATTTCTTTAGTGGAAGATCAATGACAGTTTTTCTTTTTTTTAGGGAAAACAAAGAATGTAGAACACCTTTCAAAATGTAATTTGCCTGCAGCTTTCTGTAAACATAACACCTTTTCTTTTATCCCCTTTCTTCTTTTCACCTTTAAATGGGACATACAGTTTCTTTCAACCAAAGACCCACTGAAATATTTACCAAGTATGGAGCCATTAAACAGTGCAACTATTTCTAGAACACAAGACACATGCTGGTGAAAAATAAAGATGCTTAAAAGGAAACCTCAAAGTTCAGTGGCAATGTAAAATGCATCAGGCCTTATTTTCATAGATGAGAAAGTAAGCCATGCTACTCAATGTAACACCTCTTCAAAGGGTCTAAAATTAGACTGTTTATTTCACAAAATAATTAGAGAAGTCATAAGAGCAGATTCAAAGAAGAAAAATGCTGTATTCAGATGAATTTTCAAAACAGAGCAGTTAATGTGTTTCACACTGAAATCTTAAACCTGGAGGAAGGCACCATTTAAGCAGTTCCCCCCTCGAATTGCATACAATCCAGATTAGCAATAAAACAAACAAAAGCATCAGGCTGTAACTGGTTTTATATCTACCCAGTCTTCCTAAATTATTGGGATGAAACCTCACAGGGTATGCAGCAACAGTAAAAAGCCCATAATTAGGACCTAAAACACTCCATAACCCATTTTCAAAGATATATTAATTACTTTTTTTCTTCTACTGAAAGGACATTTTACATTGCCTGTTAATAGAATTCACTTTACCAATAATGAAAACAAAATTCAGCATTCAGGGCAGCTTCCATATAAATAATCTCAAAACTTCTGTTTCAAAGTTTGTATTTTTTTAGATTAAAAAGGTCAAAACAGACCACATCTGTTCAGAAAATAAAAAAGTAGACTTTTAAAATTATTCTGTCTAATTTCTAATGTACTTAGCTATCTATACAACTTTTTCATTATCCTGAGGTTTTATGTGAAAATTCACAGTTTTTACTTCAATTATATAGCCAATTTCTGTAGACAAAGCTCTATCATAATGTTTTAACAGGTGTTGATAAATTTTTAGTGACACCCAAATATAATGACCCCTAGATCTACTTTACATATCCCCCAGAGAGGGAGAAAAAAATCCTATATGAGAAAAAGTACTTTTCTTAGAGATTAAAAGGAGATAAAATATTTTCTGTTTTTCTACATTCAGCAGGATGAAGCAATGAACCAAGAAGAGTCTGATTTTATACCTTTACTAGTGTACATATAGAGAAAGCTTAATTAGTTCTTAATTCTGATCTCATTAGCCAAGGAAAGAGGTGGAATGGGAAAACAGAAATTACTCTGCACTTACTGTAAGTGACGTAAATGATTGTTACACACACACACCCCCCTTAGGAGTTGCACAGTTCTATGAAACTCCTAAAGTAGTAAGATATTCTTTACAGGGGAGTCCTATGACCATAAACCTGATCTTCCTGAGTCATCACTTTGCTTCATGAGGGCAGACTCAACTAAGTGTTCTAATGTACTCCCTAATGATTTTAATAGACGTATGAACCGCACATGTACATGAAAGGGTCAGTTTCCTGGTGTGAACACTTAAATACAAAAGATACTGACGGCTAAAGAAAGGCATTTCCCTCACAATTGCATAATAAACCTCTCAGTGCCTTGTTGGTCTAATCTCTGTGCTGGCAAGCTAGATATTAGAGGGTGTCTCCACTCCAAAAATTCAACTGCTCTAACTCTCTGCTTGCACAAACAGTTGTGACACCAGTTTTCTTTCATGTTCCATCACTACAGATGGTGAGACTCATACCTGGCAAACAACTCCCACAGCAGCTTGTCAGTGAAAAAGATGCACCTACAGAGAGAACCTCCCATGCCTTTCTGTAAAGAGCAGCTGTGGATCCAGAGCTTAAAATAACAGAGCTGCTCCCTGCCAGATTTCTTTGAGAACTGAGAATTAGGTTTATTCTGTTTTCAACCGTTGTGCTTTACCAAAACTCCTCTGTAACAAAGGCATAGCAGAATTTCTAGCAAGAAAAACTTAAATAGCTTCTACTGCATTTGAAGTCCATTATTTCTGAAGGTGTCCATGTTAAATTAAAAATTCAGAGTTATGGCACATAAAATTGCTGAACTTATTACTGTGCAATCATTGATTGTGCAGTTGTTACTAAATGAAAACAAAATTAATATTTATCACAAGGAATTACACAGGAGAGGACAGAAAGTAACAAAAATGGGTTAAAGGCTGCAGTGGATTAGCCTCCAGAAAATTGTGCAAAAATTACAGCCAGTGTTTTCCTTTCTTAAAAGCATTTGCCCATTATATTTAAGATCTGATCTTACGTTAGAAAATTATTTTAAAAAACAGTTTCTACTCAAGCAATATGAAAGAGTTTAAGCTTTTGACCAAGAATCGGAATTGTGTGTTCCCAAGAAGTATTTGATCTATAATACAGGAAATTACAATCGATTTCAGTATTATTTCATTACCCTAATAACAAACAACAGTGGAGTCACACTTCCACATACACACCCACTCAGCGCAGTCAAGATTTATACACGTCTGGTAGCAGATAATAGATTTTTCCCTTCTGGAAAAGAACTGCAGATGGACAAACAGGATGACTGGGAGCTGCACAGTCCGGATATGCACAGGAGTTACACCAGCAGGAAAGACAGGGGACAGAACAAGAATGCTGAGGGCAGTTCTGGCTCAGCTGGAGCCTGGAACAGCAGCATATTTCTACACAATTTAAATCAACACCATGGAGGAAAATCTATCAAAGAATTGTTCCCCACTTTTCCTTGAGGAAAATGGTCCAACTGTAAACAGTATAACTTATAAACAGCATGGCTGACATGTCTAGGGCACAGACCTGTAGAAGACATCAGTATCTACAAAATTAAGCCCCATTAGTGGAAAATTTTACAATATTGGACTATCTGGAATGCAGTTTTATAATTTTTAATTCCTGATTGAAGTTTGAATTACTAAAGTGACAAACAGAAAAACAAAAATCACAGAAATTCACGTTGAAAATAAAGCTACAATATACTAGACATAACCTTACAGTAACAGAATCCCCATATTTGAAATAGAAATAAAAAGTTAAATGCAAACTATATAGAAAAATATATGTATTTTGAAGATGAAGTCTTCACTAAGAACACATACCTTGACCTGACACCTCCAAATATAAACCAAATATGTAAATGTTTTCAGCCATTAATTTAGCATTAAATATGTACAGTGTAGTGTATTTCTTCAATTGGTACCTCTTATCTAGCTAAAAAGTCCCTTAAAATACTACAACATAGATGACAAAGTATATAATTAACCAGCTCTATTACTTTACACATAATAAATTTGGTTATTAAACTCTGGTAAATTTCAATAGAAATTTAGTTTTGCTTAACTCTAATTTGGGGCACTTCATAAAACAATACAGATACACACTAAGAAAAAAAGTCACATTAATATATTCATTGTACAGACTGAACACACAACTTCATGTATTAAAATATGCTACAGATATGAATTGAATTCATATAGTTTGAAATTTTTCTCTTACTCAAGAGTTTGAATGTGGTAGCTGTAAATATGCTTTTTTTCCACTGTGCTTTACTTAACAGAAGAAGAGTAGAAACTCTATTTCAATAAACACATGAGCCACTGTTATCTCATTCCCCAAGATTTCTTGGCTTTATGATCCAACTAAGAACTGATGTTTTGCTTGCTTCACAATAGCTATGGAATTTCTATAGGAACTTACATCATTAAGTACTGCAAAATAAATTAAAGTGTGCTTTATATTGCATATGTACTTGAGCTATAGGTGAACAATTACTACAAACAGGGACTGAAGTTAATAAACCTATCCATGTTAGATTGAAATGACATATAATGAAATAATACATTTCAAAACATTCAGTAAGCAAATGATGATGCAGAACCCTAATTGCGCCATTTTCCACAGTTCTATTAAGCAGTTGATTTAAATCAGTGGAGGTATTTTTATAAAATTGAGCTCTTGATTTCTTGACCTTTCACATCAGAGTTAACACCAAATCAAATGAGATAAATTACAATGATGAATGTTCGAACAAGATGACCTGTGCCTGACTTTCTGATGCTGTTCGCTTGAGCAGCCTTATTTGGTCCAGTTCTGAATGTTCCACTGATTTCTGAGTTAGAGACTGCACTGAGTCAGTTATGTTGTATCTGCCAGGCTGATAAAAGCCATAATATTCTATACTCTTTTCCCCTGAGTTTTCCAGCACCTTTAGCTTCTGCCTAAACTGAATAACTTTGCAGGTTAAGAACAGGATAACAGCACAAGCCAGAATGAAAAAAGCTAGTAAAATGTCAAAAGCTTGATTTAGCTTTTCAACCTGTTGTGTACAAATCAGGGTTGTTTTTAATGACACAGAATCAGCATCTGTTGTAAACAACGATTCTTCTTCTACAGTTCTATTAGTAGGTAAAATGTCTGTTTGTATTTGCACTGGTGATGTTGATAAGACTGTAGTTGCCTGTGATGGAATTTCAATAGCATATTCCTCATAAGGCAATGGGGGAGCAGACGTAGCTGTAGCTCCTTCCCAGAAAGCAACATAGTTAGTTTCAGCAGTGGTGGGCTGTCCCCAGGTGTTGTGCCTGTTCCCTTTATGCCAGGCCATCAGCAGAGTGGTAGCGCTGCGACGCATCCCGACGGATCCCAGGCTCGGGGCAGAGCCCGGGCCCGCAGTGGGGCCAGAGCAGTTGGAAAACTGAGCCTGCTTCATGTAATGCAAAGGTCTGCCACGCATACTCTGGGGATTCTGGCAGAGGATTTTTGCAGAAACGGAAGAAGATGATAGCCAATTAAGTAACTCGAGCGTTTTGCAGCTGCAGTTCCAAGGATTAGAATTTACCTGAAGATGAGTTAAAGATACTAAGGGCTTGAGCACTTCAGGCTGCAATTCTGTGATATTATTAAATGCTAAACTGAGTACTTTAAGTGACTCCCCCATTTTTTCGAAGGTACCACTGTCAATACTGGCTATTTTATTTCTGTCTAGCTGTAGATACATTAAATTGTTCAATAAAGTAAAAGTGCTGGAATTTATATTTTCTAAATCATTATAACTTAAGATTAGCTGACTAAGGTTGTTTAATCCAAAAAATCCATTTACAGCAACACATTTTAACCTGACATTTTTTAAAGACAGATATCTAAGTTTGTTAAGTCCCTTAAATGCAAAAGGCTGAATTGATCCAATGGGATTGTGAGACAAAGAAAGTCTTTCAAGATTTTTGAGCCTTCCAATAGCATTTGTTGGCACAAGTGTTAAGTTGTTACCTTCAAGAAACAAATATGCAAGATTTTCAAGATGATGAAATGCTGAATCTGATATCCGTGAAATCTTATTATTCGCTAGGTTTAGTGTTTGGAGACTTATCATTCCCCAGAAAGTCCCACTTCCAAGGACACTGAGACGATTTCTTTGAAGTGTTAAATATCTAACAGAAAGAAGATCACTGAATAATCCCCTGGGAAGAAAAGCTATTTGATTGTTCTGTAGGTATAAACAATGAAGATTGGAAAGGCCTTCAAAGATTCCTGGATCCAGGCGTTTAATATTATTGTTATTTAGATGCAAGTAGCACAGTCTGGGGAGTTCCACGAAAGCTTTTGGGTGTACATACAAAACACTGGAGTTATCCATGTAGAGTGCAGCAAGCTTCTGAAGGCCTCTGAGATCATTTGGAGTGACACTTGATATATTATTTCCACTGAGGTAAACAAGAAGTGTTGTTTTTGGAAGGTTCGAAGGGATGCTCAAAAGCCCTGCATTACGACAGCTAACTTGTCTCCCTGTGCAGAGCTGACAAGCAGATGGACAGCCAAAAGACTCCTTCTGAAGCAGCAACAAGAGAAAACAAATAAATATATACAGGAATGCTCCTGAACAGGGTGGAGAACTTTGCAGAACACACATATCCCTGTCTTTGGCCTTCTTACTCATCTCTGACTTCACTAGTAGAGATAAAAAGAAGTATGTAAATATTATTAAATCAAATATATTAATGATGTATATATATATATAATTATTATTAATTATTTGAATCTATGTGTACGTGCTTTAAAATATTAGTATTGCTCTCGAGATTGGTATTTTACATATTATCCTTTCATCCAAAAAAGCAGTTTAAAACTCAAACTTACTAACTGCACTACACTGCAAGTTTTTTTTTAAGTAAATGGACAGTTAAATAAATGTACTGCCAACATAGCCAGAAAATATTTAATTGGCTGCAGCACAAAAGCATCCAAGCTGCCAAAATAACAGTTTCTACTAAATAAAAAAAACTTTTTATTACCTACTTCTTCTAGTTAACCATCACTAAGAAATGTGTTGAGAGCATTCAAGTAGAAATACCAACTGTAAACAAGTTGCTTTTTACTGGCAGCAATTTGAATTCTACTTTTATAAAGCTGAGTTACATTTAAAATAAATAGAAGTATTTCCTTACCCCAAATCTGAAGTTCATTATTTCCGTTAATTTTGCGGTTTGCAGTCCACTGGACTAAGTTATAAACTGACTGAGTCCACTCATCTGTGAAAACTCAGTAAAGACAGTACTGCTGTGTACTACAGCACTCACATTTTTGCCCCAGGGTTTGCAACAGTTTGCTCAGGAAACTAAGAAAGAAGTGCCTAAAGTCAGGTTGCCATGGATACAGGAAACCCTGGGACAGGAAGCCATTTTATCTGTGCTTCAGAAGTATTGTTGGAGAGGAAATCTCAATGATTTGTTTCTAGAAAACCAAGAACTGTCTTACTCTGAAATTGCTGGGTTTTGTTGCTTGGTGGTTTTTTGGTTTGTTTTTTCTTTTTTTCCTTTTTTTTTACATCTACTGATTTAACTAGAAGCGCTGAAAAGAGTTTTATCTTAGTTAAGTACAACTTCCAGAATAAAGCACAACTATTTGTAACAGCAGTACTGCAATTACCTATAACTGCCTTATCTTTCAGCCAGATTTATTAATTCAGTAGCAACACTAACATTGTTCTCTGTCTACAGAGCCAAACTGCTGCCACATGCACACACATTCCAGTGGTCTCCTCACCCCGAGAGGGAAGAGACACACACCCTGGAGCGAAGAGTCCAATGTCTCCTGCCCTCTGGCAAGGCACAACCTGCCAGCATTCCCAGAGAAACCTATGAAATCTTAGGACATGAGACCCACATGATGTGGTACTAAATTGCTGTGTAGTTGAATTTCCAACCTAAACAAAGCATTTTAAGTCTCATTTTAGGTCACTCTTTTTAAAGCAGATTTGTCCACAGAGGATAATGAGATGGTTTCTGGTTCTGAGAGCCACACCTTTCATGCACAGCTTTCATTTCCTGCAGTGTCCCCTGTACAGAAAAACGCAACTGGGCTATAAATATCCCTCTGGCTTAGGGACCGGAGATTACACCCTCGGTTTATCCATCACAGAGAAGAAATACAAATCTTTTGCTGTTACAAAGCCCACAAACAGCAACGTAACTAAAACCCCATGATTTTACTGCAATGAGACCTTGTGCTCAGCAAAAGATGACACAGCCCATCAGTAGCCACAGCCAAAAGAGGCACAACAGTAGGAGAATCAAGTCCCTCCAGCTACAATGATCTCACACAGGAAGCATGAGTTCATGTAAGGGGTGAAATGTAACCCAAATGTCTTTGTCCACGTAATCCAATCTAAAGTGCAGGAAACACGTGAAAAGGGAAGCAGATAGAAAAGGACATACTTTTGAACAAGCTTTCTTCCAAATACCTTGTCTACAATAAGAAATCAGTAAGTAAAATTGGTCCACGAGCCATTTCAGACAAGGTCTGCATCAGTTACAACCCAGAATTAGAAGCACATTCGTTTCGTTTTTCTGAGACCCACAGATCAAGAAGAAAAATAATTGTTCTTTAGATTTGAATATTTAGTTTTATGCTTACATTTTTTCACAGTATTTACAGTAATCGTTGACATAGAGAAAAGTAAAATAAAATGTCATGTCATTTCCTTAAAGGGAAAACACTGTATAGTTCAGAGAAAGATTGGTGAAGTATCCTGGATGTGGGGGACAGAACAGTAACTGAAAAAGATTATCCAGATCAAATAGAGTCAGATAAGCAGAAAATTAGAGATTGACCAAAAATGGAAAGTGACTTTAAACAGAAAATTATCTTCTACCTAAGCTTCACTACCTATGGAGTATTTATATTGATACCTACATTTGTTAAAACAAAACAATTATCCTTCAAAGGTGTGCTGTATGAAACAAACCTTTATATCTACAAGAAGGCAAGTTAAAAAAAAAAGTTTTAAAAGGCAAATGATATAGAGCTCTGTTTTTGTAAAGTGTCAGAAGCAACCCATTTTGAAAAACTAAAGGAATTAATGAAGTTTTACAGTACATCAGATAGCATGAAAATTTAGAGGAACCAGTAGAGCAGTGACCAGATAAAAGCAAGCTGATGACCAGTAAGTCACTGGCACTGAAAGTACCTTATGAATATTCTCAAAATATTTGCTTGAACCCTAGCTTCACTGTGATTCTGAGCACACTGAGGACCCTTCTGATAGCTGAATCCCATGCCCAAATGGGGAAATCTTAATCCAGATTATGGCTGCTTCTATTTTTACTAGAAATCTAGAGAAAGTCCTGTTTTACACTGTAAATACTGAACCTGAAAGTCTGCAGATCTGATTGCAATGTAATTTAGAGGTATTATTTCATTAATACTACATATTATTAAAGTATCTGAAAGCAGTACCTCTTAAGAACAAGATGCAAAATTAGCTGCCACACAATTGATACCGTTTTGGGGAAAGTAATAAAAAAGGCTGGGATACATGTGTAACTTGGATCAGCATTTCTCCAACCGCCTTCTACTTAAATAATAAAATCCATTACTTTTTGAAAACTCTGAAAAAAACCCAGGCAATACTAATCACCTTAGGCAGCTCTTATAGTAGTACCCACTGCAAATTTTGTTCTGCAGTGAGAGAATTACTAGGTTTGTACCTGAATACAGCTTCACATGGTAACAGAGAAAATTATTTTTGAACCCACAAGTGAATTTTATCTTAATGCACGAATATTGATGAAGTTACTAATGCTATGGGCTTTTTAACATTAAAATCTAGTTCAACAATGCCTTCTTATAAATATAAGCATGAAGCCTGAGTAACAACAATTTGTCAAATTGTGCATAAAATGACAGGTTAATACAAGCACTGCACTCATATTATATTAAAGCCAATATAATGAATATTAGGTAGCACAAAATAGTCATCCAAATCCCACTTATGTATAGCAGAAAAGATGCAACAAGTTCAAAAACAAGGTCTCATGTCTATTTTTGAGAAGGGATTTCTTTCTTATAATCACTAAGTTAAAGTCCACAAAAAAGGACAATCAATTTTTAGCACTGTAAATATTCTTTTAAGATTACAAGAGTGAAACAATTACTACCCTCCCATTGTGTATTTAGCAACCATCTAGTCTTGCATGGCTTCCTTCCTTCTACTTTTATTCTCCACAGGTAGGCAACTGGACAACTTTATTTTTTCAAATATCTACTTCCTTCTGCCCACATAATTTCTCAATATGACCACAAATCAAAGTAATTCAGGTACTAAAATACTGCTTGGGTAGCACAGACATCAACATTTAATTAGCATCCACTAGGCAGGTGAACTGTTGACACCTTGTTAACTTGTCAGATTGCAAAATACTTTTCTGATTTTATCATTATCTAGTTTATCTAAACTCTTCTGATTGTCTCAGATATTACAGATTCCTTCTAGTATTTAATATTTCTGTTTCAGTAAGAATGCTGACTTGCTGTTCCATTTACTGATAATTTCTCTCTTCCACAACGTGAGAACTACAGAATTATTTTTCCAATTGAAGATATGAAAATAAGTTTCCATTCTATAAACCTATTTGACCTTGGACTCCAGTAAAATAATATGACAGAAGGCTTTTGTGAAACTAAAAGCTCAATCTAAGACATTGCTAGAATTAGTTTCTTCTGTTTTTTCAGAAACCTAAGTCTTCTATGGAGTAACCACTAAGTTTGCGAACAAAACAGTAACACAAAAAAGGTTGGCCATGAATGTAATGTAGAGGTGTGATATGCTGACAGTAACAATACAGCTTTAGCCTTTACTTCTCACTGCAATATTTAGCAAATTCTGTTCAAACTATAAAAGTAATCAATATGAATGCAATTCAAACCAAAAGGTCCAAGGAACTCAAATTTGTTTCCCAAATTTCAACTTGTAGAAATTTAATCAAAACTAAATCCAGTTGCAAAACCACACTCTGCGTGCTAGTTTAGGAAACAGGATGGGCATACACCTGGCATTAGCAACTGAGACCTAATGACATTTAACAAAAAGAGAACTTCAACAATTCCTAACAATTACTACAGAGAATACTCACACACAAAATATGAAAAGTATTTCCTAAAAATACAAACTTTCAAGCTTTGACTTAAGCATATTTCAATATCAAAATGTGATGTTTTGTTTTAAACCCTCATTTTCTCATTAAATTGTTTGAATATGAAACATGATTTTTCGATACAGTAATTATTTGCACAAGGTCTTGTAGTGACATGGGTTGTAGAGTTTATCACATCTGTTATCACTATAGTCTGGCAATGTTAAAGAAAGTCATGGAAAAATCTCAGCTACTCTCTGGCAGTCTCAAATTTCAGAGCACAGCACAGAGAGATAAGCAGATGTACCAAAACAGCTCAGAACAAACCCAGGGCAAAAACAGCTCTAAATATGTTGGGTTTTTAAAATTTTTGTTACAATCTTGTGATTTTTACACATTTTTAGTAATACGCTATCCTTCAGTCACTACTTATTCAATTTGTAATTTGCAAACATGTAAACCATTCACGGCAAAGAGTTTGAAGAAAGCTAGTTAATCTGTTATTTTTTGCTGTCTTTTATGTAATTAATATATTAAATTTTAGGGTCAATCATAATTAGAATAGTTTTAGGAAAGACTTGTAAAAGTTTTTACATAGGCCATAAACAAAAACAAGATACCAGCAGCAATCAAACCCTTATGACTACGGTTTAATTTTTTGCAGCAGTTTAGCTGCAATTACTGACAGAATTCCTTGCTATCACTTGGTACATTTTTCCTTGAAATCCAGGCTTAAGGGTCTTATGGAAAAAGATAATATGCTCCTGACCAGTCCATACTAGCAATCAAGTGTAGGAGAAGAATTGATGGAGACTGTGAACAAGAAAAGTTTAATGAGTGCATCCTTTTGCCAATGCCATAATGTGACAGGCAATTAAAGAAGTTGGCAGTGCTCTGTGTAACCTTCTGAATTATGCAGACTCTGATAGTCAGACTAAGACCAAAGCCACATTTTTCACTCTTATCATTAAAACTGCACTGTTACCTGTCAGGTAAGCTAAATAAATCCAAGGCCAAACACTGATGACAACTGCAAAATCATAATTTAAAGAGCTCCTTTAAATGCTAATAGTCTATTAGAGGCGTGGGTGAGCATACCTTTAACTAGAGGGATTAAAAAAAATGGAGAGGAAGATAAAATACCTTCAGAGTATCATCCCTATAAAGAAAGGAGGATGTACAAGTAATTATGTAAGAAATTCTGACTTTATAAAGGAGGACATAACTCTCCTGAGGAGAACATGACATTTCATTAGGCACTTTCTTGCCATTTGCTAATATTACATATAGACAACTTTTTGTGAGGAAAATTGAAATTTCTAACTAAGTAATTTTAACAAATGACAGAGGCAAAACTCTATAATAACCTAATGAAGATTTATAATTGCATACTGTAGGTACTTACAGTCACAAAATGCCAATTATCTAACTGGCAGAACTCATATTGGCTGACGTATCAGACTTGATACACAATGAGAAAAAGCAGACATTCATTTACATAATGATTAGGAAACCTGGAGAACTTCTTAACCCTTTCCCTACAATACATAAACATATTTGACTCAAAGGGGTAAAATGAAAACTATCATTATTCATGTAGCAGAAATTAAAATGATTAATATACTTCCTATTTTAAGCTCAGTAGACTCTCCTCTACTTCAGAATGGTACCACTCTAAACAGCTAGGTCCACCAAAAACGAGTCTGTCCTCAAGGACCACAATTACTGGTGTGTTTTGGAAAGCACTGACTTTGAGTAAAAGTAAACTTGGCAATCTCCCACTCAAGAGTGATAGACATAGTGGAAATAACCCTCAGCTGCAGAAGGGGAGTGCTTAGCTTACAACTTAGTGTCAAATGCTACCTGTGGATACAGTTAGGTACCACCCTAAACTAGGCTGATCATTGACACTATAATCTTTCCAAAATCTGTTTTCATCTCCTTATTAGAGAACAAATGTTCGTACTACTCTTTAGCATCTTCCAGTGTTGTGTTCTACAAATATACACACAATTGTAGAAATGAAAAAGATATCTACTTTGCTAAATAAATCATTAAAAGCTTTCAGTATCACCAAAGAATGACATTGCAAAACACTGTAATACTGACAGTATACTGCACTAAGCAAGCTAATTATTTATAGATAGGTATATAGATAGGTAGATATGGGTAGGAGAAGGGGACATAGTACAATTTTAGCCAGTTAGCATCAGCAACTGGCTGAAGATGCTGAAAGATCTCAAAATGCAGAACCCTAGATAGTGGTGGGGGCCCACACATGTTCCACAATAAATAAGAGGTAGAATGCTGCTACTGACCATATTCACTGGGCACTATTTAAGAGATCAAGGGCACATCTAATAAAACTCAACTCCATCTTGAAGAGAACTCTTGCAGCTGTATGTTCACAAACAAGCCATTAAGATTGTAGACAAGCTTGAACATGACTGAACTGGACCAGGAAACCATGGCATTTGTAAATTTACTCATCCAGGCTGCTGTAACATCTCATGTCTCACACTCTAGCTCAAATACAATTTTCCTTCAAAAAACTTCAAGTCCTTGTGTGTTTTTCAAAAAGCCATTCCTGTTAGAGCTACTGGGTGTCTATTCATACTTTCCTCATGTATTGAACATGGAGACATTGTAACTCCACAAGTGCATCCTTACTGCCTGAATGTTAGTGATCCCTACTGTTATATACTACAGTTTAAAGACAGAAGTCTTTAGCCTACTTTATAAAAGAGTAAGATTTTTTTTTAATAACTGAATAAAAATGGATGGATATGAGTGACAAACAGGCAATAAGAATACAAAATGTGGAAAATATTGCCAATGCATATATCTGTGAAACACAAAAAAATGATAACACTGATTGAACACACTTGGATCAAATGCAGACAATTATAAAGCATCTAATTTGGGTAAACCCCAAAGTAATACCAGGAAACTACTGTTCCACAAAAAGGTGCTACAACACACTAATCAGGAAAGCAGCAGTTATTGTTCTTTTTTAATACAAATTTGTAACCACTAACACGATGTGCAGCTATGGGAAGATAAACAGGATGCTAGATCGAAGGACATGCACACGTGATTAAAATGCACCACTACTGCTGGTACCAAAAGCATGCCATTACATCTATCTCTGGATGATATTGCCTAGATGAGAAAATTACAGGGTGGCTAACAATTTGTCACTTTATAACCTGCTTAGTCAAACTAGTCAGCCCAAGAGCCACTGTGAACAACTGCTCTGCTGTCAATCGTGCCTTATCTGCTCTAAAATTCTTCACTCATTACACTATCAAAGGTGCTGTACTTGAAACAGAAAATTGCATGTCAAACTGGTTTAAAATTAATAATGATGAAAGTTTTACCTTCCCCTAAAATGCAGAAAGTCCCAAGTTTCACATATTTGTAATTATAAACATGATCACTAACTAGAGAAACACTTAAAAGCCATGAAGTAATACTTTAGAGTTTACATGGAGAATAAAAAAGGTCACTGTTTAATACTTTACCCAACATTTTATCCATAAAACAACTCTGAGGGAAGAATGAGAATACATGTTATCTTCATTTTCACCCCACTATTTTTGTCTACTCCCTCACTTTCCTCTTTAAAAAAAAAAAAAAATCAGTGCTTCAGCTATAGGCTAAAGGAAGCAACTGGCAAAAGAAAAAAGATTCTCAGAAAGTGCTAGACACAGCACAGATGCCTGTTTTCCTTATAGTAGAACCTTGAAAATCTGAGCTTGCTACTGGTACCAATCCTGACCACCAGAGCAGCAAGCTAAGGGAAGAATCTCACTCTCACCCTGGCCTTCCCAAAACAGCTCATCAGCAATCCTCAGAAGACAAAATTCTGCTCTGCCTCTGATTGAACTTACCTTGGATATCCAAAATAAAATCTAATCAGGAACCCGGTTAGTGAGGCATTCCAACAGGAAAAATTACTTTCGCTTTTTTTGAAAACACTTACATTAATCAAAACATTCTGTTTAAATACTGTATTATATTTAAAAAATTTTTTTTTGCTTCAACTGTGCAGAGGGACTTGCACAAGAAGCCTACAAATACAGGATGCAGCAAGTATGTGTAGTATAATCCCTGAGATACAGCAAAACCAGAGGGACTCAAATTGTTCCAGTAAAAGAAACAATCAATTGACAGAATCTATTTCATACACTCTGTCTAAAGGTAAGTTTGGCAGTCTGTCAATTGTATAAGTGGAATTTTCATAGCTTTGACATAAATATGTCCACTAAAGAGAGGCTTTTTATTTGAGAACCAGCTTTCTTAAATGATATGAGTAACTGAAAAATAAAGCTGTCATTTGCAGAAGGTTTTATTATGTTAAGGACTGCCAGAAATAATTGGCATTTACAGCAGGAAATCTGGAGCAGCTGAACATAGTTCAAAATAACATGGTTATCTAAAGGAATTTCTTATTCTTCCTTCCTCTCTTTAACAGAAACTTCACAGGAAGACAGATGTAGTTGAGCACCTTACATTTTAGCTAACACCTCTTTAAAAACATTTCAAATGAACTTATAAGCAACATAATACTGTTACATTTACTGGGGAAAAACCTCTTATAAAGCATCTGTTTGGTTCACCTTTAGCTGGATAGTAATCCTGATTATCTACCTGACAAAAAAAGGGAAAATTTCTGTGCATATAAAAAGCAATGAAGCCTCTAAGTTACACCTAAGTGTTCCTTGATTTTTTTTTTAGATAGTCACTACATAGTCTACAGCTTTGACAGATACTACATATTCTACAGATACTAACATATTTTGAGGACTTGGGAACAACATCTAAATTCCCAACACAAAATACTTAAAGATTGTTCAGGAAACCCAGCAGACTAAATGTAAACTCATGTAGTCTTGTCTTCCTGAATGCCAAACAGATAAAAATAATTTGAAAGTAACTATGGACTGAACTGTCACCTAAACATGTATTATACATGAATTATAGTAATGACAACTTAGAAGACAGTATATTCAGCTTTTTCATTAAAACTTTCATTTTCATGTACATCCAGCAATGGTGATGGCTACTGAAAGGAACACAGTAAAATATGCTTGTTATAAAATCTATAGTGCAAAAAACTGTTTCACAGCTGTAAGTCTTTCACAGCAACTCTTTCTTCCATTTAATGTCATAAAGGAGAAAATCAAGATGAAAGTTCAGATCGCCTACAACAGGAAAGAAAACTGAACATTGCTTCCTGGAAGGACACCAAAATAGTAACATGTCAACTAATGCAACTACTTGATCACAGATGAGAGAAACAGATAGTTCAAAGTTAATATGAGAATCAACAATAAAATCTGCAGTGCTGATCCCTACAAAATAGAAGAAAGGTTATATAATGCTATGAAGCCAAATAAAAAGTTAATAGAATGTAGCATGGAAATTCTATCTTTTTAAAATTTCTCTTGGTGGAAAGAAAAGAGCAAATAAAACTACTTATATTGGAATATTTAGCTGCAGAATTTTGAAATACTTTAAAAACCATTCCAAGGGGCTTTGAAGTGTTCTTATTTAAGGCACTGTGTATTTGCTTACCTATTCATTGATGGCAGAAGAGAAAGCAATGCCAAAGCAGAAAGTTTTCTTCTTTCTGGCTGAGTGATGTTATCCATCCGATCAACCCACATTTCAATCATGTTACCAAGAATTTGGTCCAACTGCAATGGGAAACACAATATTCCTTTTCAGTTATAAGTACATCAGCATGTTTAGAAAATAACTTGTTTTAATTTTTCTAGCAAGTGAATACATTATTTAGTCTCGGAAAGACACTGTACAGTTGTACAGCTGACAAAAGGAACAAGCAACTGGTACTTTTTAAATTTTATGACAATGATTCCAGGCTTTGAACCCTCCATACCATTAGTTCTAACCTGGATGTTTGAAATGCATTTCATTTATGAAGGGGGAACTAATTGAGGACAGCAAATTATTCAGTTTTCTCCTAACAGTTTCAGACAAACAAAGCACGTGGACTTACTCTTTTACCTACATGGTGACAAAAAAAGACTTCTTATTATCTGTTTGAAAACTGCATTATACCCCAGAAAAGAAAACAACTAAAATTTCACTTAAAGACTTAATAGAACACTTGTAGCAGAACACCCTCAGCAACGTCACTGGTGAAACTGAAGCACAGAGAACCTGGTACTTCAGAACTCAGGGGAAAATGAGAAGACCATTCTCCATCTTGTAAGACCCATCAAGATGGCACAGGGGAAGAAATTCTCACCCTACAATTGCATCTGAACTAAGGGGGTTTGCATGGCTAGCTATGGGAAGAGAATTTAGGGACTATATAAAAATTTCAATGGGATGTTTTAAGTAATTACAGGAACATGTAAAAGTTGTTACAGGGTATTCGGGGAAAGGAGAAAAAGAGGGGGAAGAGCCCCATCCCAAGAGGATTTTTTAGGAACAAGCATTGATAATACAGGGAAAAGTTTCTTCACGCCAAAAGAAAGCAAGACTTCCCTATATAATACAGCTGAAATACCAAGACACAAAAAACCCAAAAGGACAATAAACCTTACCTCCTGACCCAATTCACATGCCATCTGGCTCAAAAGTAATGAAAAAAACCTTGCATTCTGTAGTAGAACTCTACCCATTATCCCCAGATAAGTAGACATCACAACTGGGTATCTCTGAAACAAAAATAAACCAAAAAAAAAGGTGCTTAGTTTAACTAAAAGAAAAATATTTGACACACAGAGCAGCAATGCACGGAAAATGCTTGCATCCCTTATGTATTTTACTAAATTTTAAATTAAAAATTGCAGTTTAAGAGCCACGAAGAACTGAAGACTAAGGGAACAATCTTTACCAGTGTTCTCAGTTCTTACAATATGAAAGCTATGGCAATTTCAAAGTCAGTTTCATCTGAACAGCCAAGAAAACTTGCAAGGTGATTTTACTTTGAAACGTTAAGGAACTAACTGTGCAAGGAAAATCTTAAGGAACTAACAGTTTACGGTACAATTTAAAAAAAAAATTTGAAGTTGATTATAATTTCAAATTACTCCCTACAGTTTCAGTAACATTAAGAAAACTTAGTATTTCTGAAGTTGTTACATTTTTCAGACAGAAACTGAAATATATTTGCCAATAATTAATCTACAGGTGTCTCAAAATTAACTGAATACAGCAGTAAAGTTCATTAGTCCATAATCTTTGGTTATTACTTTTAAAAGAAATTATAGACTTTTTCATATTAAATTCAGTATGTAACAATATAACTGTATTTTGTAAAATAGCCTACTTGAAAAACAAAATGCCAACATTTACCTGAAAATACTAACCCAGATTAATACATTCTGAATACAGTACAATGAATTTATTAGTCTTTAATCAGAATACATTTTAATAATCCACTCTCTATCTTTGTGCTTTGTACAGCAAAAAGTACTTTGCTACATAGCATTTCTTGACTTAAATTTGGAAATCTTATTTAACTCAGTAATTGGAGCCACATATTGGTATTCAAGAGTATTCAACTGGAAAAAAAGCAAAGGTTTTGATCAAAGAAGTCACAAAACTTGAAGAATTCCACACACTGATTCCTGCTAGAAATGAAAGGTTTAACACAGTTAAAGCATACTTTATTTTACTCATTTTCATCCAACATAGAATTTTGTTGAATACAAAGAGAGAAAAGCAAGAAGACATGTAAGCCAGCAAAATATAAAAAAACCTATCTCACACAAAGCATTCTCACATCCTTCAGCTCTTCGTATTAGATATGCCTATTAGGAAAAGAAGGTCAAGTTGATCTTCTGGTCCAGTTTGTTTTCCTCTGGTCCAGGCACAACTAAAAAGGAATACTATGTGTCTTTACAAAAAAAACCAAAACAATAAACTCCAACACCGACTATGGATTAAACTAGGCATAATGTTTCAGCTCTTAAAAGTGCTAATAGTGAAGAAACAGTGGAACAGCAGAATAAAATTTGTGCTGTTTTATTAAAACAAACATTACATGACAAAACCAGTGATGGATAGGCTGGTGTTTCCTGTTCTGCTGTGTTACTTTCACAGACTTTTAAAATAGATGCCAAAATTCTCTCAGATGCTCTTAAAAAAGGGAAAATTCAACATCAATATTAAAAAAACCTGAAGCTAATGGAAGGTACTGTCATTTTCCAAAGGAAAAGTAGAGAGTAGTTAAAGTAACTCTTACCTCCCCATCTATAATCCCCCTGAATACTGATGGCAGGAGAGGTTGAAACATTTGAGGACCCAACACAGGGTTGACTTTTAGCACATTTTCTACAACCTTAAGAACAAAGTGAATTAGACAATTAGTAAAGTACATTCATAAATCTTAAATGAAGCTTTAAAATCATGTGCACTTGTGTACACATAAAAAGTGCTCATAGGATGCTTACCATTAAATACCAGGAAACCCCAGATTGCTGAAATTATATTCTAATAAAGTATTCTGCAAACCTGATCTGCATAAAACACCTGGTGAAAGCTGACAGGCCAATGAAAGCCACCTAGCCAAGCACCTCACAAGCCTACCCATGGCCCAGGCAAAGTTGATGAGGTGGTTAGGAAAAAGGGACCTTGTTCTAGTTCCAGGGAAAGCAGCAGACTGAGGTGGTTGATAGGGTGAAGTACCAGTTCATGGTGTATTTCCACAGTTCTGTCATGTCAGTTTTTTGAGAAACCAATGATTAGGGTCTACCAACTCTTTGCAGGTGTGCTCTCAGATGTGCTGTTCTGGGTACCTTGCTCTGGTGCCCAATGTTTAAACTCTTTACTCTTTGTTTTTCAGCTCCTTTTCTCCCCCATGTGTTGTTCCCTGAAGCAACTTGAATTCCTGCTTTCTTCAGTTTTGGGGTTTTTTTTGCCCAGATATTTGTGCTCTCCCCTTGTACCAAGAGAGATGGGAGGAGGCTGTGAAAATAATGGGCTGAGGGCTGCTCACTCCTACTTTCAGGTAAAGACAGTAATACCACATGGATAAACACACTGATGTGTTTATAAAGCACAAAGGTATCATAAAGGTACCTCAGTTAAATACTCTTTGTCTCCATTTAATTCCACCTCAGAGAAATTTCCAAAAGGACTTATTCCTCTATGCTCTTGTCCAATTTCTCCTAAATATTTTTTTTTCCTTTTAGAACCTTGTTCCTGCAAGTTTCATTTAATACTATGTTTTGCCTTGAGAAAAGTGTGAAGCAGTTGACTCTTCTCAATGCCTTTCAATTTTGTAGACCTTTAATATGCAGATGTATAAAAGAGGCTTATTACACACAAAGGTAAACATAACTTTTCTCCCACTGATCTTTCTGGGTACTGGAAGTTTTGGCCTTTGTTCCTTGCACAGTCTTTTCAAACATTTTATTGCCTGTGTCAGATAATTAGAAAACCAAGTCACATCAAGCCTCAGCAATCTTGTAAAAAATTGTTTTATCAAACCCAATTAGTATTTTTCAACCTTACTAATTTCTTTACTGTTCTAATGTCTATTTTCAATCCAGTCAAAGCTGTTGTAGGAAACTATTCAGAGAACACCCCTGGGTGTTTCTGTTCCCAACACTTATCTTATTTTTTTTTTGTTTGTTTAACAAGTCAGCATAGTGAAGTCAGACAAAACTTTTGATTTTTCTAAAAAGATTTACAAGGATGATAGCTCAGTTATCCCTCTGGAATCAAGAGGGCATACTAGGAAAGTGCTCCAAGTATACTAGACAAAGCTTGCAGCTAATGCAAGGCCACATTTGGGACCCAGGTGAATAAATGATTCTGTACAAGCAGTATAATGCCATTTTAGAAATCTGATTAAAAGCCACTGCATAAAACTATACACTTCAAGCAATATCACTGATAAACCGGAATTGCCGTTTTAAATTTCAGAACTAGTCACCTTAAGCTCCTCACTGCAGTAACTACAAACAGGGAATACAATCAACTTCACCAGTTGTTTTCTGTCCTGGATTCTGGAAGCAGTTGTATGACCCACCGAAGAGACACACATGGAGATTTACATCCTCCACTACACTGACAATTAATTGAATTCCAGGTCAAGTTTTCATAAGCAACATAGAGCCCCTTGTTAGAGCAACCACTGGAAATATTGGTAGTAGTACACTCCAGCAACTACTCAGTTATCTTTCAATGTATATTCCAATTTTATTTCTTGAAATTCTTCAAAAGAGACATTTAAAGTATTGTTACTAATATTTCAAAAGCTTATGAGTTCCACAACACCATTTGAAGGCTTTCTGGTACTTTGAAAAACCTTTAGCAGCTTCATTTAAGCAGTTATGGCCATCAAAAGAGCAACTTTTGTCAAAGGCAAAGACTGTTTGAACTCTGTGTCTGGTAACAATCCAACTATGGTACACAAAGGAATTTCATGGAGATCACATATATACAACATTGAATAAAGACTGGAAATGTCTGGTCTACATTCACTAGGTCTCTACACACATGCACAAACTTCAAATAAATAATTAAAACACCACTGACTCCAATGTCAAGCTCTGCTAAACACATGGTTTCTTCTACATATTCTGCGTTCTACTTGAAAACATTACTTGTACAAAGCTGAGACTCTGGATATTATTTTCATTATACTATACCTTTAAAACTTGAACTTGACCTTCAGTAGTTATGTCCTTCAAAAGCTCACAAAATGACCGACATAAGTCAGCAGCATACATCTGAAATAAAATGAAAGAGAAAGCATTATGCAATGCATTTTATATATTTGCATTTATTTCAAAACTCAATTCCCTAGGGTTTACATATGTCCAAAGACCTAGTTTCTCTTCCAAGATCATATCTGCTAAAATGTTCATCATACCTAAACTAAAATCTAATCTAAGCATTTTGTTGAGTTTTTAACATTGCAGGACATTCAAACAATCAATCTCAAAAAAATTTTCTAATGAAGAAGGTGTGACAGGCATAATATCTCAAGTTCAACTCTTGCTAGAATGTATATTCGTAATTTTAACCTGGTAAGATAATTAGAGTAACTATTATAACCCAACACAGGACCCTTTCAGATATCAAATCAGTAAATCAATCCACAAAGCATTAATTCCAAATAATAGTATTTCTCAAATCTGAGTGTCCACCATGCACCATAAAGAGCTAACATTAGAAAAGTATGTTTGTATACACATAAATGAATAATAGTCTAACTGTTTATGTGTATGATATGTTCCAAGATGAGAGAAAAACCAGTTTGCCAGTAAAGAACTGAGATGGTCATATGAATCTTTATATAATGGTAACATACCTGCAAAAATTCAGATGATGATAAGAAAATATATGCATTGATGATCTTAAAGCAATTTTTGAGGTTTTCTGAACTCAGCTCTGGAAAAAACCAGAAATCACAATACAGAACCTGATCACGAAACTGAAGTACAACCAAGATAACTTGCTTCTAAAAGTCTTTTTCTTCTCACAACTTATAATGCCAGATGCCAACAAGTAGAAAAAAGATTTTAGATCCAGTGTCAATCAGGTTCTCTCTCCCTGCAGTGACAATTACAGAAGTGGCATGACAACAGCTCTCATGCTCAAATGGAAGCACAAGAAAACCTAATACTTCAAAAGCCAGTGCTAACTAAAAACATAAACAAACAAAAGTCAGATTTTGGATGTAATACTGGTCAAGAAGATATTAAAGACAGAATAAATGAAACACGTACTTTAGAGAGTTGCAATTACTGATAAATTCTCTCTCTCACACTGAGTCAGTAAATGCTGAGCAGAAAGAATGAAATAAAGATTGCAGTTCTGCTTTTCTGACCCAGATGCCATATCAAATGGTATTGAGCTGACACACACTGAGCTGTAGGGCATAGATTGAGTATTTCAGTAAAGAGAGCATACCCGTCTAAGAGACAGATACACACAGAAGATGATATACTGCAGCAGCTTGAAGAGAGAAAAAAAGATATATCCTCAGGCACTACCTGTAAGACTGTCACAGGAAAAGAAAATCACTCTGGAACATGTATGAGCAGAACTCACAGCAAAACAAAAACTCTCAAAGTTTCACATGGATGTCGTTACTAGTTCAGAAAGTCCACATTGTATAAGAACAAGGCAAAAGACCAAAAAACCTCAAAGGGATAAATTTTCTTAAAACCAGTTTGGGAGACAAACTATTCTTGGTAAAACAAGTGGTCCTCAACCCCATCACCTGTAAAATATCGAATAAAATCATCATGGAGAGGCAAACAGAAAATTCTTTAATATGAATTTTAAATAAAAATCCCTTACCAGATGCAAAAAGCATCTGGCTAAGACTTCATATGTCTCCCATGGCTTAGATGAAAGCAGTCTGTACAAAAGTGTATCTTATATCTAGTGATACTTATATATAAAAACTTCTTCCAAAAGAAGTTATCACCATGACCAGGGCTGCTTTTCCATTATAACATCTGCATATTTTCTTTTTTCCCCCCCCATTCATTAGGTAGAACATTAATGTTCTTCCATTTGATATGGCCCATAGGACAGCTCTGCATTCATGAGTATGTTCACATGTTAGTACTCAGGTCATATCTTATTATCATTTATTATGAGTATCTGTGTCTCTTGACTTGAAAAGAAATCACCTATCAATCCAATATGCTCATTTAAAGACTCCAAGATATCTATGCGTTTAGCTTTAGTAGCATATTACTAGATTTATACTGTGTTCTCCTTAGAGGTCAGCATTTGTGTTTTTTTCTTTACAACCACATTTGAAGTTCCACACACTGAAGCAAGTAGACAAATTCTAAAAAAATGATCATATCAACATGAAGTACTACTAAGTTTTCCCTAACTTTCCATTCTGTAATTCTGTGAGAACTGATAAAAAGTAATAAAATATGCATAGCAAAAATTGTACTTCAGGTCAAAAAGAAAACAGATGCAATGGAAATAACAGAACTTCTGTCACTCATCTGCAGCTCAATGTTTAGCAAAACTCTCTAGAAAGATCTCATGTTCAACTAACTACATTTATAAGCTAATTATTTATCAATTCTCTTGCCAGGTTTTCCTGAATTAAACATAATTTTTTCTGAATTCATTAATGTGCCCCTTTGAGTTTTGTTTGGATCGGAGGAGTTAGTCCAGTTCCAGGAACCTGATTTTTGCTAGTACCTTTACAAATACAGCACCTGCACATTAAACTTGATGCTTCTTGGAACAGGTATGTCTAGATTTTGACCATATTCCCAACCTCAAATTGTATCAGATTCGCTTGTCATTTTAAGCAGCCTCAGCACAGAAATGCTTCCATCCTCAGAGAATTAATGTATATCTCCATTCAGCCCTATTCAATATATTGCAAGAGATGTATTAAAGAGACTCTTCAAGCCCTCTACAGGGCAATTACATTTCAACAGAATTTAAACAGTAGCAGCAGTGCTGAACCAGAACCCAAGTATGACAATTATGTTGTGAATAACTATTGTACGTCAGTGATAGCACCATAATCTTTGAAGGTCAGTCACTTATGCAAGTGAAATCAAGCCTTCATATCAAATGCAACATTCTGCTTCTGAAGGCAAATCTAATTGACTTGTATAACCCCTCTGACATCCACTTCCAACAACAGCGGTATCCTGAAATGGGTACAAAAAGAACTTTTTGTAAGGACAATTACATTTGGAAGGGAAAAACTACATATTATTTTCAGATTAGTTAAAAAGGAAAATCAAAAGCATTTAGATACTATTCCCCTTTAAGTTCAAAAAATCTCACATGAATTCTTCTCTCCTGCCCTCCTGATACTCCTTTTCATTTTCTTTATGTTGACCTCTGACATATTTACTGAATGACTTACATGCTGATGTAGAAGCTAAACATACCAGAAAAATAGTTACATTACCTGTATATTACAGTAATTTCATTCAGTAAAAATAAATCCAGAAAACAAAGGTCAGAAGGCTAATATTCCTTACACTGTATTTTCAAGAACTAATTTTCTGGAGCACCTTGTTGCTAGTTCTCCACCCTACTCCAAAAGACATAAGCATGGTGGTTATCTATTCAGAACTTCCCTTCACCTCATCTGTCCTTTGACTTTTACTTTGATGACATCAGACTGATTTGAAAGCCCATCTCAGAGAGATTCTCTTTTGCCTTATCTCAGATAGCTAAGGCACCCAATACTTTGCAATTTTAACTTCCCAGTTAAAACACCTTCTTCTGACAGCTACATCACCATGCTAAGAAGGACAGAAGAGTCTGACTTTAAGCTGAATACTGCTACTGGTGTACTGGAAAAACTCTGCTACAGGTTTAAGACTGAAGAGTTAGTTAATTAACTAGCACAATTGATCATCACCGATCAATTAATTTTCTTTTGCAAGATGCTGCACCTTGAACTGTACTGTTGCACTTGATGCAAGTGAAGAATCTCTTTTTCAAGTGTCCTGAATGAAGTAGTAGCCTGAGGAGTAGCAGATGGAAGTATTGTACTGGTTTTCTAGCTACCATGTTTTAAAATAAAGTTAGCACTAATCCAAAATTCCAACTCTATTTAAACATCATAAAACCATGGTTGCGTCATGTGGAGGCTGTCTAGTCAGATGTTCCTGATGTAAACAGACAGAATTCATAGGCAAAGAGGATACCAGAATGGTTTCCACTTCCTGAGGAATGTGCATCATTTTGCAGCAATCAAAATTTTTGATGAACATTACACTCAGAAAAAAAGTTACTCAGAAACATGCTCAGGAAGTAAAGTAGTACAGGACAAAATCACTCTGTGATTACACATCAGCTGCTGTGTTTTTGCCACTCACTCCCAACCCTGATAAAAAAGTAGTTTGGCATAAGCATTTTTGAAGGTTTGTCCTAAGGAAACCCTACTCTGCTAAACGGCACTATTCTACCAGCATGATGCAGCTTTCATTTTTCAGACTAAATAAGATTCTCTTGAGAATGCGATTTTTTTTTCCAAAGGAGAGCGCCACTATTCTCCTGGGTTCATATATAAAACAAGAAAATCATTAGAAGTATGGAATAGTCCAGAATACCTCCACCTCCTGTAAGAAGGTTTCCATTTCTACTTATCTCTACTCTGCAAAGTATCACATGAGGACTGGGGACAAAACATCAATAGCAAATAAACAAGTTACAAATACAGAGTATTTCTGAATTTAACTCATCAGATTAGCAGTGTGACAAACTATGAAAATCAAAACCATTCATGCAGTGCAGGCTTCCTGTAGCAGATACCACCTCCAAGTGACACAGAAGAAGAAGCAGGAAGGGCAGGTATGTAGTCATGGATGACAACAGTAAGGACTCAGCAGCTACAGAATTTTAGCGGTAGGTGTGGAGTATTTAAAGCCACTACTTCACAGAGCAGTTTTGTCATTAGAGATCATCTACACAAGGAGAAGTAACAGAAGACATCACTTTGCACCTACCTACCATGACGTAACTTTCTACTGACCAGTAGAAATAGAATAAAATATTAAATCCTGAAAACAATTATCAGTTAAAAAGCTAACTTTCGTAATTCTGTGAACACATTTGTCTAATAAAATTAACCCATTTGCTATATAGGCATTGAAACCTGCACAAGAACAGCTAAAGATCTAAACACAAACATAATAATATAAAATTAAACCACATAATTTTATACTCCCTTTAGTTATGAAGCAAAAATGCTTGAAATACCAGTATTGCCTAAGCATTAAATCCTAATTCTCATTATTAAGTTTATATTTTGCCAACAAACAGCTGTTTTTCATTTCAGTGCTTGACCCAAATGTTTATAGACATATTTAGGTAGTTTGAAAACATCCTACATTGTTATGAACTGAATGAGGGAAAACCTAGTAACTTCATTCTGGTTGTAAGCAGAACAGGCAAGTTAACACTTGGTACATTTACTGTTAAATTTCAGAAACTTTTTAAACTAACCCCTGAAATGATAAACTGAAATTTGTCTTATCTTTCAGGTACAGCAACTCAAATTTATTAAAAATAAAGAACTAGGGTAAGTGGATCATAAATATTAAAAAAAGATGAAAAAGACAATAAAAACCTATTCCTAATCTTTGTTAATATTTTGCAAGCTCCCTTAATACTTGCAGCCATTGGGAGTATTGCTTAGTGTATGAACAACAAATATCAGGAAAGAAACCCTTAAATTTTATTAGTAAAAGACTTACCAAGAAGGGCAGACATATTCTGAAATATCCTCAGGAGTTCTGGAGTAAGACATGGACTATTCTCCAACGTGACTAACCTAAGAACAGATTAACCAAAATATTTCAGATGATGTATGAGTAATTGAGCAATCATTTTGACAGATGTAAACACTTTAACTTCCAGAAACCATCTATGTTATCAACAAGGTGTAACAATTACCAGAAGCGTATTTCAAGCAGAGCTATAGTCCTTACAATATACTCTTCAGTATAGGCAAATGTTGCCAAGGTAGGAAAACAAAGAAAAACATGCTACAGTCTTTCCATAAAGACAATATAAGCCCTGAAATGCAACAGTGAGAATGTCTAAGTAGTCAGCCAGTGAACTCAAAGAAGGTGTGCAGAGAGAGATATTCACAGTGCAAGGACAACACATGCTGTGTTCTAAACCTCAAAGCAGAAGCTGTGATAGATCAGCTCACACCTCTACATTTTTTTTCATGTCTGAAAAGATGCACTGATTACCATACATTGTTTATAACAATTTAAAATTCCTGAGATTTGAAAACAGTAGCTATAAATTAAACTTGCACTGAAAGCCAGAGCAACAAATTCATTTTTTTCCCAAGATCTTAGGCATGGGATTACCATATTTAAATAATATGTCTGGTTATGTGAAATATCTTAGTTGTTATGTGAAATGTTGTTTTCCTGTTTAAGATCTCTAGGATCTTAAAATACCATTCTTCTGCTCAGACATCAGAAGAGCAACCTCAAGATTAGTATTATTAAGAAGACATAAAAGTTCTGAACTGATAGATGTAAAAGGCCCCTATGCTAAATTTTAAGAAGCTCTTGCACTTTGACTTGTGGCCACCAGCATTATAAATCTCAGTTTTGCTGTATATAGAACAGATGGTTTGCAGGTGAAGTATTTGTAATTGAAATGCTCATTTACAATTTAGATCCCTATTTTAAGTGAAACTCTGTGCACTCCTATTCTTCATAAGCATGTGATGAATTTGGTCCAGGTAACCATTCCCTCCTCTTATAAGATCAGCTGCACCAGAAATAAATCAGGCTCATGGCAAACTGAGCAGAGTGTCACTTCTTGTTTTATGTTCAATCACCAAATATTCTGAGATACAGAAAGTAACTTCTACATTTTATTGTTGTACTTATAACATGTTTTCCTGCAACCAATTCTGAGATCCATTGGCTCAGTGTTCTTCCGAAGTCAAGCACACCAAACTGTTAAATTAGCACACACATTGTAGTGAGTCTACACTTTCTGTCTTGCTGTTTGCTATCACTACAGAATGGTATCTTCAGTATCAGCTGCCTGAAAATGAATAATAAAGGAAACATAACCTAAAATAGCTGAGTATATAAATTTCCTAACCTCCTGTCTTCTGAGACAAGGTGTGATGTCAAGATAAGGTAACAAGATCATAACAATTTTAATATTCAAAGCTTTTTACAATTTTATTTTCTTCTGGGGATGCAAAAATAACTGTTTTAAAATTAGAAACAGATAGAAAACATTCTTACCACAGCTCTAAACCGTCTTCCAGAAGATAGACATGTGGAGGCTGAGAAACATCTGTACTTAGTTGGATAACTGGAAGCAGAAAAGGGTAGAGATTTTTGCTGTCTGCTCCCAATCCCTACAAAATAAGTAAGAAATGTAAAAATGTCAAAAACCTTAAATCATGAATTTCAAAAATAGCATGGAAAATATCTACGATGCTGTTACTTTCACATGTGAACATGCATTCAGGAAATCAAATACAACAATAAAATAGTCTGATATTTCTAAGCTTTCTCTCAACATGTCTTGAAAAGGAATTTCTTTGAAAATAATCCGATTATCAATGGTCTGTAAGAAAAAATTATAAAGAACATACATTCCTAAAAAAATGGTCATTCTCTTTCTTGGAAGAGTTACAAGTCTAACAAATACCAAATGACTTAAAGCTGAATGTTTTACAGATCAAGAAAATAATTACTCTTTGGTTATTATAATTTACAAAATTATTTGACATATTCTAATAATCAGAAGGGTTTTTTTCATAGTTCCACAAAGGTTTACAGACTGATGACAGCGATTCAGTTTCTAAATGAGACTTTTGAACAATGAAGAGTAAACTGGGAACAACTGCCAATTACTGAACAGCATTACAAAATATTGTAAGAGTACTACTTAAGAGAACTGAGGCCAGTGGAATGCTGAACTCACATAATTCCTGTACTTTGATAATAGAAAATTTAAAATTATTTGATATTTCCAAGTTGTGGTTTCTTCGTGGATTTATCTACTTATTTAAACAAACATGCCTTACAGAAAAAAAGAGATTCGTCTAAAAATTTGACTCATTTTTTTGTGTCTACCTAGATGAAGAAATATACCTTTTGTAAATAAATACTCATATTTTAGTCTCCACAGGAGACAGAAACAAGAATTTCCACCATTTGTTTATGGTAAAAATGTATTTCTTCTTCATTTAAAGTTACACCACTTTGGAAAGAACCTTCATTTCTGCATTTATAATAATATTTGTCATTCCCCTTTCACTTTCTCTCCACTGTTAACCTCTACAATACCATCCTCGTAAGTCATGCATATCTGCAAGTTCAAGGCTGCCCACATGTTTAGTCTGTCCCTGTACCAACCCTGTCCTAGGAACACTTCTCTTGCTGTCTGCTAGTCCTACCACATCTTCTTTGAGATGCAGCAAGGGTTGGAGAAGGTAGAGTGACATACAGTCCGTATTAAAGCAGTTAATATCACAGATTCTGCAGGCAACACAACCACGTACTGTTTTATTATCAAGAAAGAACTGTAGGAGGCACTGACAAGGTTTATGTGAGTCTGGTTCCTTACCTGGACGAGATGGATTAGGGTGGTTAGAATGGCACATCGTAGCATATTGTGCTCCTCACTCTGCTTCCAAAGGAGTGGTAGATACTGAACCAAACATCCCACATATGGTCGTATCTAAAGTTCAGAACACAAACTGGTTTCTTAATATGTGATACAAGACTAATAATTTCTCCCAAGCATATTTTCTGAAAAAATATAGGGGCTGCTTTTGTAGTTCAGTAAAACAGTTTGCTTAAATCTTTTCAAAACACAGTATTGTTTACTCTGTGACTGCAGAGCAGTTTGAAAAGAACATATTTCTTATGTTGACATTTGTGCATGGCAATCGAGCTTATGTAGTAAGACACAAAAAATATTTAAAACTTAATACCCAGAGATATTTTCATATTTGTATATTCTTCACTTAGACAGGATTCCTAAACAACTGCAGTCTTTAAGACCAGAAACAGTTCCAGTAAAACAAACAAACAAAAAAAGTTGAACAACTCTGGATTTGCCTATCCTTTGAGCAGGAGTTAGACTATGTAACTTTCAGAGATTTATCCTAGCCTACATTTTTTTCAATTATCCTGTTCAATACTAAAAGGTTAATCTATTTGTCTTTGAAAGTATTGAATTAGGAATTAACCTAAACATATTCAAGGGTTCATTCTCAATTTGTTTTTAATGGTGCTTCTCTAAACTGCAGGGAAATCTGCGGTCATGTTGACTTTTCCTACAAGGGACAATTATGAAAGCTTCATCTGGCTCTTAGACAGGATTACTTGCAGAAAGATGAGATAAACTCAAAAACATGTATTATCTCTGACCTTAATAATACTGAAAAAACCCCCAAACTAAGCCCACCACAACAAAGCCTGAGTCAAAAGCAGTCAACTATTCATTGTTTAATTCTGTAAACTATCTTCAAATTATTTATGTAAAAGCTGAAGCACACACTTTAACACTAAAATACTGAGAATTCCTAATGTGAGTTTGAAACCTGTCATGCAGTTAGGGAGAGTGCTGGAGAAGCAACACTGACCCATATCAGTATCAAGAGGAAACTACCAATTTAACTGCACACTTCCTAGGAGTGCAAAGCATTTTTCCCCAAAAATGTCTTTTTAAATATGTAAGATAGATTAAAATATTAGTTCAGATATGAACAAATTAAATCACAAATAAAACCATAAAATTGCAAGAAATGCCACAAAGATGTAATAATCCTTCTGAATTCTAAGCGATGATGCAATACAACAAGTACATAGTAACTTAAGAAAAGTAACTTTACATTTTACACAAAATGTATTAAATGAAAATTGAAAAGAGGACCAAGTAATGACAACAGTGAAGGCATCTCTGACAACGACAACCAGTGTATTAATTGATGAGATTTTCCTTCCACACCAAGACTTCCCCTGTATTCTTAGGACAAAGCTAACACAAATACATACTAAAAAAAATACCTGCATATTGACTCTTTCAATCACACAGGACAGAACATGAAGAACATGCATTTTGGTGTCACATTGTGTCACTTCCTGAAGCAGCTGAAAGAGCAGTGTAAACATGGACTCCAGGTACTAAAAGAAAAATAAAGAACTACAGATTAGACCATCAAAAATACAACTGGTTACATGAACTGGTAATTTTCCTGTATGCTTAAAACTCTAAGACATCCATAAACTTTTCAAAAAACTTATAAAATGTGCAAAATGTTAGCTTTTCACTTGTAAAAAGCACATTAGCCAATCACTGCCTAAGCAAAGTAAAAAATATGCTCTTACATAATAGCTCAAACATGATCAGTTTGAACATATATAATTTTCACATTTTGATAAGTGTAAACATTTTTTCACAGGTAAAACAGTCTCTCCAGAAGGAGCACTTTGTTGTTAAGAGTCAAAGCAAAGGTACATTCTTCCAGCTTTTGCGGACAGAAGTTAAATATTGAACTGAAAAGACACCTTAGAAAATTCCAGTGTTTACAGTCTAGATGTACTCTGCATTTTTGGTTTGTTTGTTCTCAAGTGAGCTAAAATTAACATGGAAATTGTAACAAAATGAGGAAAAATATCTGCTAAGTTTGAGTAACCAAAATAAAACTTTAGTGTATTTATATCTTTCCACTTTTTACTTAATAACAACAGTAATGACCATAGCAAAGAACACGAGTGCAGGAGAACCAGAAAGCAGTGCTTTTAAGGCGCTACTGTAACCACACACTTGGATTTAACACTTTTAAGAAGCAGCAGGTTGGAAAGTACTACATGCAACAGGCATGTGGGAAAGCCACAGTGTGCGGAGATATATTTGTTAGATACAGTTTTAATACTTTCTTATGATAAAGAAAATTATCATCTGGGAACACACAGTGTATAGAGCACTAGACACACTGCTATGAAGTTGTAGTAGCCATAATACTAAAATATTTTAATTATGTATCTACACATTAGCAACCTTAACAGAAGCAATATGAGTATGAATTTCAGTCTGTGAAGACTGAATATAAAATACAAACATGCACACACATCAGTTACTAAACAATGTAGTTCAAAACCAAACTGGAAAATATTTTTTCCTGCCTTTTTCTACAGATTTGCCATCTCTTCAGAATATATAAATGCACTTACTGGCAGGAATTGCTCAGTTCTGAACTCAAAGTCATCTACAGGTAAATAAACATTAAGGAAAAATAATACAGATTGCATACAGATATCAAGAGTCAAATGAGCAAATATTTTATGAATATTCAAAAAATGTAACATGAAGAATTTGTTAGTAAGTTTAAAATTGATTTTTTCCAGTAACTCAGAATCAAGAACTAATCAAACAGCTTTGCAAACAAGGATATTCAACTTCAGTGTCGTAGCTGTCTCAATACGAACCTGAAAGAAAAAAGTCAGGAAGCATCATGCATATGTCCATTAAACAGTTTCATTATCCACATAGTATCTGACAATATCAAATCACTTCATGTTTTGGCAATTGAATCACGCTGTGTTCTATCTTCCACTAAGAAATGTAGTTAGGTCATTTTCATTCACCTTCATTTTAGTATCCTTCACATTTTATTGGTCATTGCTAAAGTGCTAGAAATTGAAAAAGCTACTCAGGTAAAACCTTCAAGAAGAAGAAATAATTAAACAAGAAGATATCTACCTAGACAAGGATCAAAAACTCTTGCAATAGAAAAGGAGTTTAACCTGGAATTATCTCTCTTGCTGTCAACCAAGAAGCACAGAATCAAATAAACTCAACAAGTTAAACTGTTCTTTCTGTAGATGCTTAGAAATGCCTTAGAAAGCATTAAATAAAAAAGGCTGACACAGAAACACAACCTAATCTGCTAAAGGTATCTGGAATTGAAGAAATTATAGCTGTGACTGCTAATTACTAACTAATATGTACCTACCAAATTAGCAAAGTTTATTTATAGTTTTGTTGGTTTTTTTTTTTGTGGACTGCTAGCCCAATTTGTTTAATAACAGAAACAAAATAAACAATAGCAAAACCAGCATCTCAACTTCATCTCACCTGCTGGTAAACTGAAGTTGTAGCTTAAAACCACAGATTTGTACTCAAGCAGTTTAGCAACCAATGCCATTTATCACATCCTGTTAGCAGGTAACTTTAATGCCTAAATAGCCATAGAATCTCAGAATCATTATGGGTGTAAAAGGCCTTTAAGACCATCTAGTCCAACTGTCAAACCAGCACCACATCACTAAACCATGTTCCCAACCACCACTGGCCTCAGCCCATGATGCAGCCTGTCCAGATCCCTCTACAGAGCCTTCCTGCCCTCCAGCAGATAAATAACCCACCCAACTTGGTGTCACCTGCAAACAGAGTGGATCAATACTGTATAGCGAAGGGACTGGTCACAGAAGAGAACTCTCTTTTGTCTACACAAAGTATCCATTCATTTATAAATTACTGTAAGACATTTCATAATTTTATTCCTATAAAAACAGATTGTTGCTTTTGGAATTAATTTTCCCACCAAAGCCATCATTTACTGAATATCTTCAGGGCGCATTTAATGAATTTGGCAGAACTGTTCAATATCTCCACAATTAAACATCAGCACATCTTCCCAATGGTTTATCTTTTGCAAGACACAACAGACTTTAAGGCATGATGTTGTGAAATTCTCAATTAAGTTTGCACAAAGCAAGATATTTCTGTTTCATCTGTGGTTACAACAAATGAGTAGTCCAAAAGATTAGTTATTTATACCTACCACTAAGTCACGGTCTTGAAGCAAGTTACGAATTGCTTCATATAAAACAGGTCTCAAGTCTGATTTGAATTTTACAGAAATCCATTGTCCAATCAGCCATATTACCCGTCGGCGTATTGGTTTATACCTTTAAAAGTAGGAGGAAAAAAATTGCACTAGTTAACTCATTACACTAGTTGTTACAGAACACTTTGATGAAACAGAAATCCAAGAATCATTGTAAAAATGTTATTGCCCAAAACAATTAAAATCTTTAGTTTGCCAAGATCAACTTCAGTGCAAAAACCTTTTCCATTTAAATTCTTCATAACATGGCTCAGGAAAAACTAGCTTAATCTGAAAAGATAATTTTTATACTGAATGACTGAATCCTGAATACTTCCTGAGAGATACAGTTCGTTCTGCATGCAGCGCACTGATTAAAAAAAATAAAAATAAATGTTACATTTATTGCTGCAATCATGGTATCTACTGCTTTCACTGCTTTCTCCTGACATTCTGTTTATGCTCAAAAATTTTAAGTCAGATACAATTTAAAAATGCAAACATAAGGGCTGCACTACAGGAACTGTCAGAGCAGTTCACTCCATCAGTCTAAAACTATTCTAAGAACAGACATTACCTAATCTTGCACTACTGCCACGACAAGGGCACAAGTCAAACAGCTTTAGAGTCGATGGGAAGAACAAACCAGAACAATGATTGTGAAAAGCATTTCACAGAGCTGCTGTTTTTCTCCACTGCTCAAAAAACTCAGATTTCTATGTTTAACTTGCAAATGTATAAAATTAAGACAGATGTACCATATTTAGAGAATTTAAAGTAATATATTGTTGTTATAAATGTATTTTTCATTTGATTAGTTACAGTCTTGTAAGCCATCAAGAAGTCATTTAAACTGAAATTACTGACACTTATCAACATTTAATAAGTGTGTTTTATTGAACATTCCCATAACTACAAGACTATAAAAAAAGAACATCTTCAGCGAACATGAAAGTTGTGGAAATGGTATATATAAAGCAATTCATTAGACTGGAACACGAATCTAAAGAGGAATAACAGTCTGATGCAGCCTGATGTTTACTAAGTGGCAGTGAGGCATGAATAAGTAATGCTGAAGCATGACTTACACAAAACATTGCCTTACAAATGCATCCCTTGATTTGTTCCAGAAGCTGTGATGACACAACTCTTTCTACTCTTAGAAGGCCCGTATCTGACACTTAATCTTGTAAACATCAGAGTATTAAAAAACAAGTGATTTTCTTGAGATTAGAGCTAGACAGTTTTCAAATCACTACCACATAAAGAAAAGTTTTAAATTACATTATGTAAGTACATAGCAACGATTTTCATGTCTGATGGTATTCGTTGTTTAATCCATACATCCTACCTCTGCATCTCTGTATTATTTCTCTCCCTCCATGGTAAAGAAAATACAGCATGTTTTTAAGATTTTTTTGAGGTAGGTGCATGTTTGGATTTTGTCTGGGTTGAGGGTTTGTTGGTGGGATTTTTTTTTGTTTGTTTGGGTTTTGTTGTTTTTGTGGGTTTGTTTTTTAATTCTTAAGTTTGTAGGAATTCTTCTGCTCATAGGTGCTAATTTTGGAGGTTGTACTTCTACATTCACTACTCCTGGGAAAAGCTCACCTCAGAAGATTAGCTTTTACAAAAGAGCACACAGTGACTAAGCATAGGTCCACCACTAAGCCTGGTGAACCTAAAGCTCGGATGGGAAAAGTGACCATATTCCAAAATAAGGCAGCCTCCATACTTTTAAGCCTTTAAGCAGTTGCGACTGCATCAGATATTCAAGGTAAAAGTATTTTACTTTCTTTATCAGCAGGAAATGTTGCTTTACAAATAAGTTATTGCAAAAAAAAATTATTCAATAAACTACTTTCATATTATGGACAAGCTTCTCATTAATCAGCACAAAACCAAGCATCATGGCAAGCAACAAATTTGGCAGTGCACTATTTCTAAAAATCTTCTAAAAATTCTTTTATTAATTCCATATTTCTTCTATTGCTATGGTCATCATTGATGGATTTACTATCAATAGGTAACAAAACAGAGAAAACAAAACACTGCAAACTCCATGCTCAGTGCTGACAACACACACAGGTTTGTGTTTCCAAACATCAGCCAGTTCCTGAACAAGCATGCTTGTCACCATGGGACTTTCTGTGGGATAGCAGAACTCACTTTATCTGAGCTGCATAGGTATTCCCAAAGCTGCTGTTAAAGCAGTGCTCCATTCAAACCACTAACCCTGCCCTCCCTTATTGCCATGTTCTCCAATGACAAAGGCAGCAGAAACAGTTCATGTAAACAGGGCTTCAAAATTATGGACAACTTCTACTGCAAGCTTCTGTCCCCACGGGAATTTCATCCTGAATATCACAATGCCAACCAAATGGTTAGATCAGTCTTCCTGACTGGAATACAACTGTATCAACAGCACAAAACTTACTAGTTTTACTTATGCTATATGGGTGAATAGCATAAAAATGACATAGCTGACATGTGCTGCTAAGATCATGGCAGCTTTATTTAGAGACTGCTGCTGGTACAGCACAACAGCAACTGAACAATCTTATACAAGACCTCAATTTTTTCCTGCTCTTCTGACATTTAGCATAACCATTAGGATACTTGGCCACTTGTAAACAGTAAGTGAAATCTTAGTTAAAAAAAAAAAAGGTCTAATGGAAAAAAGAACAAAAACATTGGGAGACAGCAAGTAAACAACTGTGGCAATAATTTTTTGACACTACCATAAGGTTATTCATCCAAAAGTAAGTAATTAATTTTTTAAAAGTATATTGCAGTGGAAAGAAACATTTTAAGCTCCACTCTACAGAAAACTGAACTCTCTTTGTAAACAGAGCATTTCAAAATAAAAGAGCTGACTAGTGACCCATTATGGAAAATAATTTAAAATTTATAGTAGCTCCTAAGGGTATAAGGAAACAAATTAGTTCACATTTCACATAAAAACTGCCACTGGTAAGATGAATTGCAAATGTAGAAGAAAAACATAGTAATGTCTTCAAAGGACATTTGGGTCACTGCTAATGACTCTTTGAGAAAAACAGGACATACTTATTTAGAGTCAATGACTGGTTTGAGCTTGTCTGATAGGGATTAGCATGCAGAATAGTGGTCACTGTCCTTCCCCTAGGGAAAGAGTGAGTTTGAGGAAAGGGAGGAACAGTGTCTTCCAGATACTTATGAAGAGCGACAGCTCAGTCTGTACTGAGATGCCAAAAACGATCTTTTGAAACACCCCATGATATCTGCTAAACAATAGGAAGTACTCATGTGAACGCCATCCAAGTGAGGGTGACCTTGGTGAGAAGGAAACACCACAGCAGATGGACTGTATAACTCTTCATGTAAAACAAGCTGCAATCACTCACACTTTACAACCCAACCCAAATGCTTATTTCCCCTCTTACTGCAGCAAAATTAACTGAGAAGAATTACAAAGAGCTCATATTTAAACACAAAGAGAATAATAATAATAATAATAATAATAAACCCCACTCTCTTGGCTAAACTACAGTTTCACAAGGACTATTTCCACAGATTTCAGTTGGACTTTGCTGCCCAGAGTACTTCAGGCTCTCTGGAAGCCTAAATATCTTTTATTTTTAATGAGCAAAGGTGGTTATCTTGAGAAGGTTTAGTCAATTCTAATGTATGCGAGAAGACAGACAATGTACTTTTACAAAACCCTGGAAGTATTCACCACACAGTAGTTTAAACATGAATTGTTAAGAACACTGTCACTTCTGTGACTGCCATCAGTTATCTGTATGCATTTCATACCTCTCATTTAGAGGATATGTTTCAAGGTTGAGTATTTTTCAACTTGGCAATTATTAGGCATTATATCTTATCAGATTTGTATCAACAGTTTGTATTTAAATGATGAAGGCATAACAAACCAAGGTGTTTACCTGTCATGAGAAACCTGTAGCTCTGCTAATAGTTGATTTTTAAACCATTGATCAAAATCCACACTATCAAATAGTTCATAAGCAGCCAGTCCAACCGCATTATACACTGGGGAAAAACAATAGTTATGCTTATTGTTTGCTTAAATGTTAATTTTTTTAATACTAAATAATCAGATTAATTTAATATTGAAACCACATTTTGGTAACCTGAACATAGCAAAGAGAAGAAAATTAAAGCATATCTTGCTTTAGAAAGTTTTATCAGATCATGGTGAAAGGAACTGTGGTGGAAATTATCAGTAAAAGAAAGACACTACAGAAGAAAGGTTAGATTCTTGAGCATAGGTAGACGCCAAAAGAACAATGAGGATCTCATTCTTTCATCAAGGATGTTTCTATAAGAAGCAATTCTTTTCTTTTGCCATAAAATATCCTCACCTCTAAAATGGACAGGGTATCTTCATGAAAATACTGAAGGTCATTTACTTGGCACAGCAGAAAGAACAGGACAGTAAAGGAGATTGCTTATTTCAGAAAAAAGCCAAAAAGCACTATATTTTTACATCAACATTTTAAAAAGTGAAGACCAGCACCAATGAAAGGAGAATTAAGATTTAGGTCCCACTTTCCAAATGACTTTAAAAAAATCTTGCAAATTTTTCATGCAATTTTTAAGAAGTCAATCACATACAAAAAAGTGGCGGTTACTTCAAAGATAAAGTAAAACTTCATTTACCAGCATCTTTAATCAGTATAGCATTGGTATTTTCCATGTTGGTAGGTCCTACAAGTCAAAGTTAAATAAAGAAGTGTCATTAAAACAAAGAATGCAAGCAACTTTGCACTTAAATGCTTTAAGAAAGGAAGACATGAATTAAGACTGCTTCCACACACTTTACAATCTCAGTCATTTCCATTTTGATATTTTTTTCAGTGAATATACTAAATAAAATTTCTGCTTTCACACCCTGTTTTTGACTTACTTCTTTGGAGATGAACATTTTTAATAGCAACATACATGTAAGTCAGAAGCAAGTATTTTAAACGAACAGGCTCAAAACCTGCAAATTGCAGGCAACTGTTAACCACACAGTACTACAACCAAAATGGTCCTAGATCTAGTTCCATTCTTTTTTATATATGTGTGAATATAAGTAAAGATTTTCTAAAGTTTCAAGAGTTAATGGATTCTTCATATCATCTAGTACTTCAACAGTAAATCTCAATTTGAAAACATAAAGAATTGAAGAAAATTACTATGGGCCCCAGAAGAGTTAAAAAAGCACCAGAATACCTTTTAGCACGGTAGTTTTAAGTCATGTAATTTTTGGAAAAGAAAAACACATTAACAGTCAGCCCTATTATACAGAATCTTTTACTACTCTGCATATTACAGCACAACAAACCATCCCAAAACCTACATACACAAAGTATTTTACAAACAGATTCTCAGAAAATTAATATTGATTTTGTTTTAATAGAATGTAATAATCCTTTCTGATAAGCTCAAATACAAAATATTGTGTGTCAACTAAGACAACCTGGGGAACTTGAGCTGAAATGATAGAAGAAATAAAAAAGCCACTCCCACTTATTAACTTTCCATTATAAAACTTAGTTTAGGGGCAAAGAATCATAAGGTGAAACAAAGAAAGCATGAATCATTCCTCAACCTATGAATAATTCAGTCGTCATACAGAAAACCCATAAATTTTTAAAGCAGATTCTTCAGATTTGGAAAGTCATCTAGACTCTCCAAAATGACAGCATAACTTAAACTTTTTCTTTTAAAGTTTTTTCTTTTAAAGTTTTTTTGGCAGACAGCACGAACTGCCTTGCAACATCTGAACACCAAGTTCCCAACTAAAAACTACCCGAAGAATTCATTAAGCTTGTGGATCACTCCCAAGAAAGCCAGAAACTTAATGAAATTAGAAGTGCTACAAATTTGTCAATCACCTAGAATAGTTACAATGAAAACCGAAGAGCCTTTAGGACTTCCTCCTCCTAGAGAGACAATTTCATCGGAAGGTTTAGAAACAATTTTGGAATATTAACATGTCCTTTCAAAAATACAGAGAAAAATGCACTAGATAAAATTAGATATTACAAGGTCAAATTGTTTAATAGTTGACAAGAGTATGTTACGAATGTAAAAAATTCTACATTTTATACTTCCCTTATTTTTTTAAAGAACTTACCTTGTAGACTGTGAACCATTTCTAAAAGAACCGGGGTTAGAGTCTGATTATATTCATGAAAAATATCAATAAAAAGAACTTCTGTGCATGGCTGAAAAATTAAAAGATCTGGTTAGAATCTATTAAAGTCAATTAAAATACATTTTATGCTAAAATTTTAAGTGCTGAATACCTCGCACCGAAGGTGATAATTTAAAACACAATATATAGTAGCAAAGTCAGTATTGCAAGAAATACCACTCTTTTTACTGTACATTGTCTTAATGCTAGCAAGAGTTTGATGGCTGCATCTGTATCAACCAGTTCTGTGGCAGGAGAATAGTGAATCTGTGGAGGAAGCAGCTGGTGCTGCACTGCCAGTGACCACTCTGTAGATGTGTCCCAGGTTGGTTTTGTGTTGGCTGATGGGCTCTGGGTCAGGGACTTGGACTGAACTCCCTTTCACAACTGGAACATACTGCATGCACCACACTGGGTTATTTTAGTTTCAAAACAAAAGTAATCCAGCAAATAAACTTGGAGAACCTTCTGCAAAGTAAACCACAGCAGTTACAATTGGGAGTTACACTACAGCAGCGTACTTTTGATTGGAACTAAATTAACTAATACAATAACTAATTAACTAATACAGTTAACTAATAAATATACATCTGGAACTTCCTTCACTCATCATGCCTACTAACAAAGACAAGTGGTTACATCAGTTATCAGTTAAAAAAGAGACAACTTCTGTTGGTTTTAATCAGATGCTACATAATTCAAACGCTGAGGCAGATTCCTTTTCCCTCTCTCCTAAAATACAAAGTACATAGATTCCCACGTATTTCAGCAAATTGAGCACTGAAAAAAGAAAGAAGTTAAGCGTTACTAAATCTGAAGAAACCTAAGGATTTTCTGTCTTGGTTACAAAACTATCAAGAATTGCATTCAGGAATGTTTAATGGGTTTCTTTCAAATTGAAACACTTACTCTGAGACTGTACTTCCAAGAATCTCCTCCAGTCTCTTCTACAGCTATTATTTCACAAAGAAAAGAAAGAAGTATTACTTCATGATTCAAAAAAAGTTTAGTGTTTGGATAAGAGGGTATCATAGACTACTGAGAAATCTCTTGTCACAAAACGAATGTCTAGAGGGAATATCTGTCCATATAAGAAGATGGCAGGAAAGAAAATGGCTAATTCTGCAGTAGGTAATTTGTAGAGTCGATGCGGATATGAAGCACTTTTACAAGTCGCTAATTATATTACAACCAACTACATAGAATGTTTCTTACTGAAGCTTTCTGGATCCTCCTCCCACATGGTCAATTCTTCCTTTGTCAGCAGGAAATAGTGAGTGACTAATCTCCTACATATTTCCATTAGTGTTGGGTATGTGAAAAAAGCAGTCTTTATCTTATGTGCTTCAAGAGTTTCAGGACTGCTGTCTGAAATAAAACATGGAGATTTCAATTACAATTAAGTGGCTTAATGATCAAAGACTAGTGCAGTAAAATGAAAAAGAAATCAATAAATAAAAAGTTTTATCCTCTATCTCTGAGAAAAACCCCAAAAATGTATTTTCATGGCAGACTTTAACTGACTTTCATGTGTAAGCAGGTTTTAATCAAGTAATCTATTCTGACACATACCAGTATGTACATGAAACTTTTTTCGAAGTCATAAATGGAATGCTAATTGTTATCTAGTCACTGCACATCTAAAATTAAGGTGAAAGGTTGAGGTATTTTTTAAATTCATACATACAGCAGTGTACGAAGTTTCAAAATGAAACACAGTCCTACAAAGCAAAACATATGAACTCATTTATATTCAACTGCATCTCCAATCTGTATTTTATTGTACTGGTATTAGGTGATTACCTCAGTACTTCTTAAAATTAGTTCAATGGAAACTAAAACAATCAAAAAAGAAAATATATTTGTGCTCCTTTTGAATTTAAAATTCCTTTGGAATGTCATTCTACAAACATTAATAGTTTAAAAGTTAAAATAACAATTATCAATAGAGAGACATAACCACAGATATTTCAATGATTATTAAACCATTAATAAAAGAGGTTAACTGTTGAGAATAGCTACCAAAATGTTTCTCAAGGCATAAAAAATTATTTTAGTAAATAGTAGCAGTACCTTCAATATTTTTGGATGGCTTGTATGCATAATTTTTAACAATCATCTTAATGAGATTCATGCATTGTACAATAAACTGCTCAAACACAACTCCTTCACCAGCTTCTGTGAAAACATAGCTTACAGAGAACTCAAGAGATCTCTGAATCAAAGTAGTGAAGGAGAATGGATGCTGATCCAGGAAGTCCAAAAGCTTAAAAAAAAAAGCAGAAAAAGAGAAATCAAAGCACTTTCAGTGAAGTCTTATTAAATGCTTTAGTAAACTAGTTATAAAAAATAAGTCCCAATTTATATAAAAATATGGAAACACCAACATGGACAAGAAATTAGGAAGCAATCAGTACCAATTATTTAACAGCAAAATTCTTGATCTGAGTTAAAAATTACTTGTTTTTTTAAGTACGAGGAACAAAACCCATTTTCAAATGAACCAGCTTGCTACTAGTAAATAAAATGTATCAGCCATACTTAAAACAGTATTTCAGCAGATAATTCATCCCTATTATAATCAGTGTAAACAAAGAGGTATGAGGGGTAACTTCTCCCAGAACAGCACCACTGCAGCACAAGAACTTGCCTCCTCAACTTGGCTTTTCCAGTTAGGGGTCTAAAATACACTTGTGGATTCCTTTAATCTCCTACAGTACTCCAAAAATGCCTAAACCTATATTCTTGCATCTGAATTTCTAAAGGTGGTAGATTACGTAAATCAAGTTGATTAATAAATCAAGTTTACTTTTTCTTCAGGTCTGTGAAGAAAGATGCACACTTGCAACGTAAGTACTATGACAAAGACCAAAAATAATGTGTTCAGCTCAATTTGGGTGAAGCTGATAGGTGCATTCTATTTCTAATAACTAGTATGAATCTTTAAAATACACCTAACAGCCCCTAAATATCTGAAAACAATAGGAACTCTGTAGGTTTTGTAACTTAAAAAAACCCCAAAACAACAGAAGATGAAAAGCGCATTTCTTCTTTATTCCTGAATACCATTACCATTGTTTTACAAATGCTTCCAGAACTCTTCTTCCAACAAATCCTAGCTAAATAATTTACTTTCAGAACACACTAAAAGCTAAGAAAATGCATTCACTGCTGCAACTTACATCTGCATGAGACACATTTTTCTTCAAAAATGCATCTCATAACAAAGAAGATTTAAGTACCTTCCATTTCTTTGAAAGGTCTCAAACAGATTCAGTCTTAAGGGACATACATGTCTGGATGGGGACTGCCCCTCCAGAACTATAAACTATACAGTAACTGAAAGCAGATTTTACTCACCACTTTAGTGAACAGAATTATGGTCTTTTCTAGACGATCTCTGCATATGCTTTCTGCTCTTATATTTCTACCTGGTAAATCAGACATTTAACAACTATCATTTTTTACACTTTCATTTTCTTCCTGGATAACTAAGTTTTAAAAAATTAACACAGTAGAAAAACTTATTTTTACTGTAGTTAAGAGATTATGTCAGCCTGAAAAAAGTTCGAGGCAAAATAAATTACAAGTCAAGGTCAAGGTATTTCTCTCAGCTGTAGTGAAATTCACTGCACTTGATTAGGCTACAATAATTGTGACATCATTACAGAAAATTCAGTGACAAAAGGCTGCTAAAACAATGCAAGCAAATGCTAGTATTGACAAAAAATAAATATGCATTGAAAACAGAAAGACGTCCTTTTAATAGAACTATTACTGCATAACATTATGTGCTTTTCTAGGAACTCCACCTTAAAGAATAATTTATTACAGACATTAGAAAACATTCTGAATTAGTAAAAAAACCCATATAGAAACTTCATTGAAAAAAAAGAAAAACCAAAAAGGGCCATATTGAAGGCATATAGGCAGAAAGAGGATATAATAAATGTAAACACTAATACTGTAAGGTAGTTGTACCTGCTTCTGCAAAACAATTTACTGATTAGAAAAGTGGAAATGGGAAAGTTCAGACCAGTTCTTGTCTTAGGACACGGGAACCCCACAGTCTTCACATTCTAGAGGACTACAATAATCACCAAAATTCGGTATGGGATGGCCTTCAATTCCTCCTATTCAAACTCTGCACCTTCCTTGTCAAAAATGAAAGCAGAGCCAGAAGGAGCCTGACTGTAGTGTAGTAAGAGTGGCAAATGGGGACAATTTCCATCTTTTCTAAAGATGAGGCTCAAATCCCTGATCAGTCCTCCTACTGAAGTATAGGCTCCTGAATCCAGGAACTTCAACAAAAGATCAGAATTACGGATAACTTATTTTTAAAAAATTCTTTGTGTGCAGTTATGCTCGTAAAAACTGCTGTAGAAACATGACACAAATACAATTTTGATGTAATTTTAGTCTGTTGATAAGACTCAAAAGACTAAAAGACACTTTTACTGAACTCTTCAACAGTTTCAGCAGCATTTAAAGAAATAGCTTCGACTTATACAAAAATGCCATGCACCTAAATTACTGTGCATGTTGTACTAGCCTGCATATTTTCATCCAGCTTCTAATGTCTAACAATGGATACAAACAGAAATGCTCAGATACTTACTGCACTCCAGAAATTGTTTCAGCCGTTCAAATACCGCATGTAGAAAACCCTGAAAAACAAACACAACTTTTAAAGGTGAAGGTTGTTTTGCACTGCATTATGAGAACAGACATGTCAGACTGAAGTCAGTTCAGATGTGGTACCAGCTGAGACATGACCACACAACTTTTAACTGAACTGATTATTTTGAACAAACCATTTCTTCATGAAATTAATAATTAGCTAGCAGGCAGACTGCATAGATGATCCAAACTGACCTTATTAGTCCTATATAAACAGTATAGCAGCTCTAGTAGAAGGAAGGATAGGTATCTACAGACATATACCTTAAAATACATTTATCCAAATCTAAGTTGTTCTCAACTTCCTAGTATGGGAGGGACATAGATTGTAGGTACTCAACCCCTCCAGCAATACAGGCAGCACTTGGAGTTAAGGAAGGTGCTTGGGTTCCTTTCTCTGACCTTACCCTCTCCATGGGCTGCACACCACAGGCTTTTATCTCAATCTAACAAATGTGACAGGACAAGCATGGCATGGCATTCATCACTAAATGAAATGCTTTTAACTGGGGGAGGAGAGTACCTGTATGACATCTTTCAGTAAGCAACACGTGTCACCATCATGTCATGCATAAATTGGAAATGGTGCCTTTTTTTTTTTTAAGGATGATGCCATTAGTGTCACAGTGTTCAGAATCTATCTAGAATTTGAGAGTTTTGACTGATGGGAGGACAACTTCGAGAGAATGTTGCTTGATCTTCCTTTGTATAATAAAATGTGTGCCTTTGGGTGATTTTCAAACATAGCTCTAATAACACCTGAAATCTGCACAAAAGATTTCTAATCTACAACCAGAAATGCACTTACCATCACCTCTGCATTCCAATGAGGTTCTACAAAGCCATGGACCGTTAGTTTCCGAAGCACTAGGGAAAAAAAATTACTTGTGCAGCTATTTATTTGCTCTTGCTAAACAAATTTCAGAACACAATTACAATTCCACTTCCCGTCCCTTTTTTTCCACTCAACGCTTTAAAAAATACACATGATTTTAGGTCCTCGATGCCTCAGCCATACCTAACATTCACCTTGTTGAAATTACATTAAAATACATCTTGTTGAAAAAAATGAAAAGAACTCCAAGAATTACTTAATCAGGAAGAATTCTGCCAAAGCTCTAAGTATTCAACTCCTGAATGATTCTGCAGTAGGAAAAGGGCCAAGTACAGTCAAGTAAGGCCCATAAGCCACTATTAAATTCTCTCAGGTTTATCACTGCCAGCAACTCAGAAAAACAGCACACTGCATCTTCTGAAACAGTTTAGGACAAGTATTATCTACACTGTGAGCATTGCATAAAAGAAAGTCTCAGTTGTTCCAAGCAGCTAAGTAGGTAGGATATACATTTATTCCATTCATAAGCCTTTGAGCATCCACTTCAAACATAAACTGACTGCTAAGACTAGCTTTTCACCAGACAAGCATGGACTTACTGGAATGAAACTTGGAGCTCAGCTTCTTCAAGTACTAAAGACATGCAAGCCTAAATTACAACACACATAAGACAATATCCTGTTATGCCCCACAATTGCCAACCCCTGAGACACTGACTTCTTAAATATTCACAGTGGAGAAACACACTGAGAAACAAGAGTACTCTCCCCAGCTTCAGCATGAACAATCCTCCTTCTGCCTTGCTAACAGTACAGCTAAAATAAACTAAGAATACGGTTATTCCCAATGTGCATTTTTCTTTGTTAAAGAAAAGAACTATTTACCAAAGAAGTTCTACACATTTACTGCAGAGAAAGTTATTTGATTCCTTAACATCATTCTATATTACCTTTCAATGACAGCAAGGTCCTTTCTAGTGAATTTGAAGCTGCAGCTTCATCCCCTGTACAAATCTGCTGTAGGAATGTATCCGTATGATGATTCCACAAGGAACAGGCAAAACTATAAATACTTGATGTAAGCTGCAAAAGGAAGATCAAGAATATATTTTGTTTCCTGAATTTTGCTATACCATAATAAATCCCTAAAATTTAAGGGGTGGTTTAGACTACTAAAATATTTAATACAGCTTCTTGTATGTATAATGGGCCACAATGTTTAACTTGCTTATTTGTTATACTGAATTGTACTAATCTAAAGATATTTTCCAGAAAAAAACCTTGCCTTAATTTGAAGATGTTATGAAAGACTCACTGGTTTCCCTGCCTGCTTGGGTCTATGACTCTCACCTTAAAGAAAACTATTTAGGGCTGCTTTCTTACCTGATTTTTAGTAAATACAGCTTCTGGTGTATAACGTGGTATGACACTGCAAAAAATTACCAGCTTTCCTCATCACCTCTTCTCCCACAAGACAAACTGTCCATCTTACAGATAAATTAATGTCTTAATCATCATCCTCTGGGACACACTTAGGAGTTACAGGTGTGATAGTACTGAACAATGCCTACTCCAAAACTAACTTTACTTTGTTGATTCCTGCAAACACTGACTTTTTCCCTCATTTTTTTTTAAAAATACATGATGACAAATAAGTTTCTAATCAGGTAGAACTGAACAAATCTCCAACTTAATTCACATTACAGTTCACAGATGGTGCTTAACTGATAAAGATATCTGAATTTCAAACAGAAGATAAAGGTTTTCTCACTCAGTTAAGGTAGCACTTGACAGCTTCATAATTATGGACATCTGCACATAGTCTGCTACACCTTACATCAAAGGAGTCAAAAGCACATTACCTATTTATTTAGTTACTTTGACTGAGTAAAGGTTAGTAAAGGTCCTATTTACAAGCCAGTCTTCAATGCCTCAGACTTCTGACAGTTCAAATTTCATCTTATTTATTACATAGAGAGAAATTTCTACATAGATAAATAGGTAAACTTCCATAAATAGTCTTCATTTTCTCTGCTCACTCTTTCCTTTAAAATGAAGGAATAAGCTTGAATCTAAAAATTTCAAGAGTAATACGTTTGAAAAAATGTTTAACTCACTAAATTCAGTTAACTGTACTACACCGTTGCCCAGCTCCATATGGGTTTGGAGATGCATGGCATACAGCCAAAGTTACATCTGTGTTCTACTCAGTGGATTCTTACAGTGGAGAATGTAAGCTGAAATTTGGCATTTGCATTCACATCTTGCTCTTTAATTAACCTGAAGAGATGGCCTGGAAAAATCTCAAACACATTCCTGATGATGATAAAAAACTAAAATAATGTAGTATGGAAGTATAAAGCCCAGTATTTCTTAAAGACTACACTGACTTATTAATTCAGATGACACTCCCAAAAAAACTACATAAATTCCTAGGAAAGTAAGATCATCCCCATCATAAGGCTGATATGCAGATATTGTTCTGTAGATGAAGCTCCGCTTCATTTACAAATTAAGATAACAACATTCAAGCCATATGCAAAATTAATAAAAATCTCAAATATCTCACCTAGAAACTGACTTCCAGTTATTTCATAGTATACACATACCCACAACATAAGAGCACTTCTGTTCCAAGGATAGACATTAAAGTCCACAGACTTAATGCCCTGCCAGCCTAATTTAGGAAGAAGCAAGCACATTCAATACATTGTTTGCATGTTCTACAATAGTGCATCACATGACTTACATCATAGAAAAGCTTCCTGTCTGCAGCAAGCCGTTTGGATGCCAGGGTTTTTGTAACATGGTAAAATGTAAGTAGCGCTCTGTGCTGTTGAAGATCATCCTGCACCTTCACAGATTCTACAAGAGTGGGTATAAGTTCTGGCCATTGCCTTGGGCAGTCCACTCTGGCAACCTTAGCAATCAGTACAGAGATCTGAGTTGCTATCTGCAAAAAAACACATACACCATGAAGTCAAAGGACATTTAGGAAATGAATAATGATGAGATCAACAGTCAAATAAAGCCTGAACCAAAGAAGACTTGTATGGATTGCTAGGTTTTTGTGTGCTTTTTTCAAGCTGTTTTAAAGCTTGCTAAATGCAAATAAATTAGGAGAAAAGGTATTCTATTTTGTTTGTAGCAAGTATTTACATAAAGAACCAAACTTAATACCTTGTTTAAATTTTACATGAAGACCAGTAACTATATTTATTCTAGAGATCACATAAATGAAGAAACAAATACTTGGGAACCACTTTTTACTTAGTGATCTTTTCTATCACTTTCTATGAACATACACTGCTGTATACATATTTACCCCTAATTCTGCTCTACCTAACTTTTAGGTAGAGCCATTGCCAGACCCAGGCATTGTATTTGTAACTGGAACTGAGACTCTATCTTGCTCCATATCTTCACACCACAGGCCAGAGGCACCTGCCCCACTCGTACCATCTGACTTTGGTTGCTGGACCTAAATCCCACTCACACCAGTCTTGCCAGCAGCTGGAACCTGGTCCTTGCAGCACACAGGCATGATGAACAGAGTGAGGTGACACAGTAAGATGGGTAAGGGATTCAATCAGAGCACAGGACAGACAGCAGCCATCAGGAGCAGCGTTTGTTCAGACACAGGAACAGGTCACCCATGGTTTACCCATGACTGACCCTTCTTATGCCCTCTTTCTGTCTATTACACACTTGGCTGCTGTGCAACTCCGTTCCCCCCCAAACAGTTCTTAATATATTTTGCATGGTCTCTCAAAACCCCATCTCAAATATCCAAAAGTTTCACATTCTTCTTTTCCCTGATCTTATCCCATTCTGATTGAAAAGGTCTTTGACTGGATTAGTGAAGCAGACACTCTCTCCTTCAAAACACTAGTACAACCACACTCCCAGCCTAGGGAAAAAGTCATCTTCTTAGGCTACGAGAAGGAATCCAAGCAATTTACAGGCCTGAGAAAGATAGATCTATGCCCTCCTCCTCCTTTACTGCTTCCTGAGCTCCTTCATCTGGAGTCTAACAACCCCACCCAAGTATTCTGCAGTATTTATTCCTACCATACTGCTTAGGGAGAAGAATTGTTTCAGGAAAATGACATCAACATTTGCAAGGAAGAGCTGGGAGTCCTACTTATTTCAAGATCATATTATGTCTATTGACAGGGCGAGCAAATAAATTCCTCTCCCTATGTGATACAGGAGGCAACCTCCCAGGAAGGCCAAAAGTATTTTTATCTTGAGGACTGTCTTTTTAAATGGGGAATAAAAAAAAAAGTATTTGCTGCCATACATTTGAAGAAGTACTTTGTACCACTGTTTCCTCCATATGCTAAATATCTTCAAAGGGCGTGGAAATTATGCTCTCAGCAGATGGTATGTTCTCTTTATCTTCTCTAACTCCCCTGGAAGTCAAGTTCTATCATCACATCTCCATACTATGCCTATTGAATACTATGCCTATTTTTTGTGTTGTTTTTCTTTCTGTACAAGAGTCATATTTTTTCTGCCTTCAGTGATGCAAAAAGCTCAAGCAGATAGCAACTGTGTTATGAACTATCTGTGACTGGAAAAGTGCAGATATCAGGAACACAGGATATCAAAACTCAGATGTATCGAGCAGGCTGGGAACTAAATGAAAGGTTCCTCTGAAAGGACAGCTCAGGATACTTACAACACAGATTAGGGAACAAGGAGAAAGAAAGGGAGATGGACTCCACAAACATATTTCAGTGTCACATACAATTATTCGAGCAACTATTTAACTTGCAGCCCAAGCAACATAAAGTTGTCATATTTACAACAATAATCATAAAAACAAAATTCTCCACATCTGAAAAAATGACATCCCAAAAAAATGTCATAAGGACATACAAATCAAAATATGAAGCCACTAGTCTCTAAAATGTCAGTTTAAAAGCTTCCAATCTCAGCTGCAACGATGGTCTGGGAATTGTAGAACTGTTCATCAGCAGTGGCATTTTTTAACTATAAAACATGCTATTCTACTATCTTAGCAGGCAAACTGATGAAATACTAATGAATGTATGGAAAAACTGTTGATAAGAAGTTTTAATTGTTTTAGAAACAATGCAGTTAATATTAGGGTTTTTAAATTAATTTACCTATTTATATGTGCAAAAAACATACAAACTTCAAAAATAAGGATTTGATCAATTATATGCTACCTGGAAGAAACATAAATGACAAACTTTATGGTTCAGCTTGACATACTTCATAGCTCTTTTTGGTAAAAATACAAGTCATATTGTTTACATTGAAACTACACCTGCAGAACAAATTTTAAAATACTCTACACGTCTCTGCTATTTTAAAAATTGCAGTTGCAATGAAAAGTTTTAATTCTAGTCACAATTGTCATTTCAAAATGGGCTTCTACAAAGACTAAATTACCCTAATTTAGACAAATTGCGAAGTTATATTAATCCTGTCAACAAAACCTGAAAAGTTAAAACTGAACTGTCTGCAGAACAGAAGTTTGTTTGCAATACCTTTTCTTTTTAATCTTTACCTTATGCCAATCATTTCTGTATTTTCTTGACAAAGTTATTCAAGATCTAGCTCAAAATATTTGCAAACACTTCCTTGCAGAATCTTATACTTACATGATGAAGAAGCTAGCAGAAGTAAGATTGATTCATCCAATATAGGCTGTGGCCCTAATAATATTCTGTGCCCCTAATATCAGTTCTGTACTCAATAAGAAATTTTTATTTTAATCAAAATCACGGCTTAAAACTAGTCACTTTATGTAAGAAAAGACATTATCACACTGAAACTTTATTAAGCTTATTTAAATCCATTAATGCTGTAACTAGACATGTTACAGCAATACAGCTGAGGTGGGTTTATGCAGCAGCAACCTCAACAGCTCATTGCTGCCACGCCACCCCTTCACTTCCTTCTATGGCCACAAGGAGTCATGTAAGAGAATAGATATAGCTGAAAAAACAAAAAATTACTCAGGGAAAGGTTATTTTTGAGTCACATCCATTCCCTGAACCATTTCACCAAACGGTTGCATGAACAGCAAGGGACATCAAACTGCTACTGCAACACCAAAAGAAAGAAACCACAGAGAAAAAACATGTTTTTTCCAATCAAAGTGGTTCTATAATTCAATGAATTATGATCTATGGTAAAAGATCACACTTCAAGATCTGTCTGAAAAGCAACATGTAAAATGTAACTTTATTATTATAATAAAATACTTTGTAAAGAAAGAAACCCAGCTATATATCAATACAAGCATTTCTGGGGAGAGTAATAAACAATTGCCACTAACCTGATTCACTGGCTCATTAAAGTTGGTGATAAGTCCAGCACGCAATGTTGTTTTTTCTTCTTCAGACAGAGCACTGACAGGATATAGTTATTAAAACATTATTTATTTTCAATTAAAAAGGTACTATCAATTCATACATAACTATCAAAACCACTATCAAAACTAACAAAAGAACATCCTTTGCTCTTCCACTAGCTCAAGTATCTTTAAAAAGAGAGGGAACAGTGAAAAGAACATTTATAGGGAATTTTAACCTCAGGTTTTCAGACCTGAAGCGACCTTTTTAAAGATAAATGGCAGAAGAGAGTTGACAGAGTAAGATACATAGACATATAGTGAAAAAATGTAGAACTGTACAAATTGCAAACTGATTGCTCTTAGACACTATTATACAGTTATTACTGCCAGAATTGAGGATTTGAACATGAATTTGCCCACATATACTAATGCACAACCGCCAAGAAATTCCAGAATAAAGCAATCATCATATCAGATGACAGGTCTTATTGTAAAAGCAGTAAGTCTTTTTTATTATAAATCCTTTTCTACAAGCAAGTCATATATTTACTCTTAAAAGTATGGATCCCTTGAAAACTATAACTTTGTGTGAAAAGTATGTTGATACATTCTCCATAAAATGCAAGGGAAAATCATGAGCAGGGCAAACTCTAAGCAATAAAGGTTCATTTTTGTTCAAGTGCAGTGTTGTGGTATCTTAATACTTTGTTTTCAGTGACCTCTATCAGTTTAAGACTACAAGTTATAGTAAGATATCACTCCTGTATTACTTCAGCCTTCATATGATTCATGCAATCTTCTTATAATTTCTAGGCAGGAAACACAACACACTGCTTTAAAAATGGCTTTGTTGGTATTTATAGATTATTCTTTCAGGGGAAAAAAAACTAAAACCAAAAATAAACAAAACAAAAAAACCCAACATATTTTCAATTACTGATAGCACCTAGAAAGCTGTTTCTTCTTCATAAAAAGCCTTTAAGTTATGACACAAAGTTGTTCAGATTTTACCTATTATTGTAATGACTTAAAAGAATGCATGCAAAAATCACATTTTAGTGAAGACTAGTGGCTGGAAATTAAGAAGATTCAACACACTAACACAACCACTTCCTCTTGTCTGACCTCAGGCACAGATATTAACAGCTAGTTTTATATATTGAGGTTTAAAATGATGTCTAAAGCTCCCTAAAACATAGGTTTTACACTAATCTAGACAAATACTTAATATTAATCTCAAAATAATAAAAAATAGAGGCAAGAATTACCATAAAATCAAACACTTGCAAAAATATTCTAGTTTTCACTTTCTCTTCACCCCTGCACAAAACACAAGTACTCACTATTTCCTAGATCAAAGACTTGTCACTCAAAGTACAGTACAAAAGGGGGATAATTCATTGTTTCACTGGTGACTCAGAACTGTAAGCTGTCTTATTTTCCAATTATAGAATTCAGGAGCCACAGCTTTATTTTTTAAATCAAGATTTTTTTCTTTAAGATTTTTTCGACATACAATTAAATTACATTTTAGTTAAAATTTAGAGAGATTTCTGCAACAGTAAGAGTTTTTCTGCATGTAACTACTTAATTTATTAATCTAAAAAAGATGGCAGTCCAGGAAAATAAATGTTTCTGGTTTGTTTTTAATATGAAAATGTAGTATATAATTTCCACACATACTGGCATATTGTAAGTATTTTCTAAAGCTTAAAAGCTCTAATTAATACAATTTTAAAATCTATTCTCAATTAAACGTAGATTGTATAATACTTCACATTCAGAGACAATAGAAAGCACCTAAAACCTTGTTTGTAAAGAAAAACTTACCCTATTTTACATGTTACTTCTTTTACTTTGTTTCTGGGCTCACAAGACCCCTGGCCTTAATTACTTTTTCATAATTATAATTGTATTACACTTATCATATGCACAGTCTAAGAGCAGTGAGAATTCAGTTCATTACTTACTGTAAATAAAAACGCTGTAATTAAGCTTTTGCCATTGCAGACAAAACAAAGGACAGAAAAGAAATAGATTCATGAGGATGAACGCCTCAAATACATAAGCTTGTGATAAGCAAAACTGGAAAACAAAGAAATTGACGCCGATGCCAGCAGCGCGTGACAGTCCCCAAGGTCGGCCGGACCGGGGGTGGAGGAATTCACCGTTTGGACAACACGAGAGTGACACCTGCCGGGCAGCGGGGACAGCCTGAGCCCCTGCAGGAGACAGACCGGCACCACGGCCCTCAGCCTCTCTCAGCACTGCAAGGAAGCCAATTCCACAGTCCCAGGCATAAAAGTTACAGGCAGGCAAGAGTTAGGAAGAATGTGTCTAACTCGGCGAGTTATTTCCCTTCAGCACTGAATTACACGTGCCCAAAAATGAAAACAACTTCATCTCCACATGAACTTCTGTGTACTATCTATATGGTGTAGTCCTACACAATTTGCGAGTTCAACATTACTTTGATGTTTCTCAGTGTTAGTGGTATGGAGAAATATATACTCAAAAACTTAAAAAATTCTGGAGCTTTTTGGAGTCTAATATTTCAGATTTGGGTTTCTGGCTTATAAGGAGTTATCAGACAAGTATAAACATATAATATGTTTGAAAAGTATTGTTAAAGCTGCTAACTTGGCACTCAAGTAAGAGAACAAAGTCCACAAGAGACAGGATACAAAAGTAATTGTCTGTAAAATCAAAAACATGTTTAACTCTTTAATTCAAGACAAAATTATTTCTGAAGCAAATAAAAACACCTACAAAATCATCCTTTTGAGGAAGTTGTCGGTATATTTCAAGAAAGCAGCCAAATTTTGCCTGAGAAGAGGCTATGACAACTCTAGGCTCTCCACAGCTATATGAAAAGCTGCCTAAAAATGCAGGAGGGAGGAAGGAGGGAGGGCTCATCTTCAAAATCACTCTCATTGGAAAATGAAGTTTTAAGCCTGACCAGTAGACCAAAACATGCTCTGATTTACTACTATGGATAATACTATGGAGAGGGGACAGCTGCTGAAGTGAGACACAAGATGAAAGACAAGAATTTTGCAAGGACAACAAAAATGCAGCCTCTACAATGAAGCCTTCAAAAATCATGACAAAGTATTATTGATTCACATAACAATCAAGTGAGAATTTACAGTTCAAATCAGGATTTCTCAAAATGACCTCAACATATTTTAAGAGAAACATGATTCCGGTGAGTGCTGACAAAATGACACATCTAAGAAATGTAGAAAGAAAAACAGAAATGGGGAACAGCTGGACAGAGACAAGAAATTTGGTATGCATTACTCCACTGAATCCTTAACAGCAGCCAACAGTTTTTAAAATTTATTTCATACTTTAATTGCATTAAATTGTGGCAGAAAAAATAGAAATGGGGAAAAATAGGGTTGCACTGGAAATTTAATATTGATTTAACCCATGGAATATTTAATGGCCAAGAAAAAAATTATTTTAAAAATTACATTTAATTTAAAACTACAGGAAAACTACATTAAAAGATTTTTATTTAATTTTTACCTCAAACAGTAAAATTCTAGTTTTCAGTTCTGCAAGAAATAATCTGTGCTTTTTTACAAAAAATGCTACTAGTGTCTAAAAATATTAACAAATTGAAACAATGTTTAACTTCTTCCAACCCTACCCGCCACTTACCAGGATTGTAAGCAGAATTCTGTTAATGAGAAATGCCAAATATATATGCCATCTTTCATGAAAAAGATGGCACTTTCTTTTCACATAAAAAAGAATCCAAATGCTTGCAGATATTTTGCAATTACATACTAATTTCACACATACAAATTCTCCAGTGCTCCATGCAAAAATGAAGGAGTTCTACACTATTTAAATTGAGCTGCGGATACAGAATTTTATCATTCTCCCCTCTTTTGGCCGGTCTTTGGAAAAGCTTAAAATATAAGGCAAAATACATTGAACACTCTCAAACAATTATAAATGAAAATCATAGTTTGTATCACAACACTTAGATTTGTGATCTTCAAAAAAATGTACCTAGATTTCCATCTAATACTCTACATCTGATAGTGACAGTCCTACCTATTACTAGCATTTAAGTGAGATTGAACACTGGCAAGCCTTTATGAGTTCTGGAATTGAAACTCTTTGTTTCACCTGTTTGTACAGGAAAAATAAGTACTTCACACAAAAGACTGGGAAGTACATAATTCCAGGGGTTACATATTAAAATGGCACTTTCTGTAATTTTTAAGTAAATTACATGGTGCGCATGAAAACTGCTTATATTTCTCATCTCTGGAGGACTGTTGTCATGCATTATGAGAACCCACCTATCAGAACAACAAAGAAAAAAGAAGACCAGAACTCTTTAATATGCTAACTGCCTCTTTCCCATGAACATATTCAATACAAAGCAGCTTAAAACAAAACACGTCTCCCTCACTCTCCAAGAGATTAACTACTTCTGTCACTATCAGTAAATCCAGGTGTTAATGTTGTAACAGGATTTGAAGTGATGCAGTAAGTGTTATCTATGAAACAGCCCTCTCACTTTTCAAAAGTTAATCACAGAGTAATAAGAAGCAATATAAATGTTTTATCAGCAAGTCCTGAAGTTTGAAGCTGTTGCCAGTTTCATCATAAAATCTGAAGTAACTTCTATGCTGTTCTTCCAGTGTGGTAACCATGACAAAGCCAAATTTAAGACGGTTAAATGGAAGAACTCAAAACTTACTGTGGTGCAACCCGTCTCCAGTAGCGATCAATTCCATTTTTGAAGTACAGCACAGCTAACCATCTTACATTCACATCCAGGCTATGATTTGTAAAGATATTCTGTTTACAAAAAAAAAAAAAAGTTAAAAACTGCTTAAAACACCACAAGCAAGACAGAAATTGTATCAACACATGCCCTGGTATATGTAGAAATTCACACACCTCTGTGGTATTGGTCTACATAAACAAAAAGCCTTAATCATCATTTCACACAGAAGTGAAAACACAGTGTTAAATATAAATTTTTAGATATTAAGAAATGTTTATCACTAGCTCAAATTTTGATTTATTAAAAAAACCAAAACAAACACACAAGGCAAATGTATTGCTAATCTTGTCTGGCAGAGAAGGAAATATAAGGGTAGTAATAGAACCAGACAATTATCACTCTTTAATGGCATAGCTCTCAGAAGTTTGTGGCACTGCAGAACACAGGATAATTCCTTATTTTAGTCAGAATCCAGTCTTCAGGTTATTTATTCATTATGTTGTCATATGCCAAGAACCACCCAGTCTACCAATACTATTTGTGAAATAATGACCTGGTAGGTCTGCGATTCTTAAATTTGACTGTACATATTCTAGGAAATTAGTTTCTACCAATAAGAAGCTATCTATCTATCTAGTCTTTTCTGTATGTTTATTAAGACAAATACAGAGGAGTTATTTTGTACAGTAATGCTGTAAAATTAACCAAACAAGAAAAACTAAAATAAAGGTAGGCTATTGAATCTCAACACGGGTACTACTCTGAACAGAGCTCTCCTGTTTTCCACTGGATCAGAAGGATCCTTCCCAAGGGGTGAGACATTATTACTTCCTCCTTAAAGGGAAGCATATGTGTGAGATCAGTGTTCTTAGTATAGAGTGCCCTACAGCACTTTTATTCACTGCTTTTAGAAATCCAGTATGAAGAACCTGAAAAATCCAGGGATTCTGGTCAAAAGCATCTGCTAGTTTTGGGCACCCTGCCTGCAGACATATAAACAAACTTTTCAAGTAACTCAGCACTGTAGAAACCTGGGACCTCATTTTCTCTATGAATTCAAAATCTAACTTTCTCTCAAAATCTATTTCTATTAACAGTATCATCTTTCTAGAGGTAATGGCCAATGCAAAAAAACCCTTAATACACTCCAATACTTTCACTAGAAAGTAAACAGACTTACATGCCAACAATGATATCGACTTCAAAAACAGCAAACTGTGAGAAAATACCAGAAATATCAGCCTACTGATAAATACCACACAACATGAAATTGGTCCAAATAATCCTTCTTTCCCAAAGCTAATTCAGGAAGACAGACTGAATCTCTAAAAGACTTGACCTTTTCCAAAACCAACCTAAGCATATTAAAATACAAAGAGGTAACTTCAAGCACCACTTTTGCATCATAAAAAAACATTTCAAATGAATGAAACACAGAAAACCCAAACTACTCATATTGAAATTTCCACTGATCTTACAAACAACTATTTCTCTCCTTGCTAAAAATATTTATCAGAAGCAAAGCCTCTGCAGATAAAAAATACCTTGAAACTAGAACAGGCCTAGATGAAAAATGCAAAAGAAAAGACCAAAGTATCTACACAAAAACAAGTAGAACTACTCTGTATTCTCCATATCTTCATATGAACTTCCCAAAATATAAAGTATCTAATAAACCACAGTAATGCTGTCATAGAAATAACAGGAATGAAGTCAATATACAAAATGATACAACTTGTAGAGAGGCTCTTTTCAAAACCACCCAATTTATCACTGAATCAAAAGAGAAATATGTACTACCTTCAAAAGAGAAACAAGAAAGTAATGATAACAACTCCACTAGCTACTAAGAACAGCAGGATCAAAGATGCATGTCTCATGCTTCTTTATGATATTCTCTGCTCTGATTGTCCCAGAAGCAACTGCAACTCACAGTAAGTAATTACATTACTTGCCACATCCCATAGATATCAGCTGTCTTACCCACTCTCCATTTACAGTTACCTATTTCCCTGCACATCTTTCTGCTCCACCAAGAAGCTCTCCCAGAGAGCTCACCTGTCATGATCACGTTAAACAAAGAAGTAGACACTTTACTTGTTTGGTTTGGAAGACTTCGTTGATATTTCACACATAAAGAAAGCCCGATGTGGCCACAACAAATCCACCTAACCACAGAAAAATAATTATCAATATTTGATCCCCTTTGATAAGAATCTAAACCCCTGCATTTTTAGCCGTTATATTTAAATTTAATTCATATCAGTTCGAGTTACACCTGTGAGGGCTCAACCTGTGTACACCCTGAGGTGTAGGCTCTTTTAGAGGAAAAAAATGTCACCAGTGGCAATTTCTGCTGTTTTCTTCCTAGATCATTTACCACCACAGCAACACTATGGCAATCCCACTATATAAAAGGCATTTTGATAGCTCAAAGTATTTTCTTCTACTCCTTTCCCTAAATCCTCTGGCTCACCTTCAACTTTCAACTTTCCAAACAAATGAGAGGGTCTACAGAGAACAGAACATATTACCCTATGAATTTGATTCAATCTATGCACTTAGGACAGATGTTTGTACAAAAAGAATTTATCTGTGTTTTTAAAACTATCATAAACATATGCATAGATACCAGAGAACAACAACTCTCTTAAATTTCAAGTGTCTTTGCTAAAACAGTATTTTTGACAGTGTTGTCATCACTTTGACCATATTAATGCAGCCATTTCACCAATGGTCACAGTACTTTTAGAAGTATTCACCTTCCCCATTCCAGGATCTTACTACCACAGCCAGATCAGCTAATTTCCCTGGGAGTCTCCCTCCACGACCAAAAAGGAAAGCAATCCCAGAAAGGTATCACACAGCGCAATGGAAAGCATGAGGGAACTTCTATTAAAATGTTCATAAAGCATCACCTCCACAACAAATATAAGATTATTTACTGCCTTGGTATATAAAAGGGTCCTCTTCAAGCTGTAAAGGCAATTCCTTTGACAAGGGCCCTCGGCCTTCCTCCATCTACAATTCACAACAGACCAATAAATGACTTATTTAGCACTACTGCCCATATCCACCTTGTGAATGCCTGGGAAAAGGGCTTGCTTTGAGATACAGTGATGACAATGTTGATCACCATCATGTCCTTCCTACCATATCCTTCAGCAGTAGGATTCTAGTGGCATGACAACTCAAGACTTCTCTCAGCCAGAGGTCATGGTTCAACTGTGTTCTGGAGACCAGTACTCAAAATTATTCAGAGTTTTCTTAGCAGCACTTTTTAACTGTATCTTACCAACAACACTGAATAAAAACCTGGCTGTGTCTCCCACTGCTTCAGTTGTTCCTCAGCTGGCTTCAATACTGCAGTATCTTGGCTCGTAGCTTGGGTCAAGACTTGCAAAACAACAGTGCTAGCACTGTTGAGATCCATGAAAATCTGAAAATATTAAAAAAGGAGAAAAAACATGTGACGAGAAAACAATAGCAAAAATAGACTGGTATTTTCCATTCATATTATCTAAACATCCCACGCTTTTTCATTAGACTACACAGCGCAAGGATAGCATGACACCCACTCACAGGCAGTGTTGAGGTACAGGGATAGAACTATTTGCTTTCAGAAATTGCTCAGCAGGAGCGAGCATTAAATCGATCATTACAAGCACATTTGCTAGATTTGAGGAACTGCAGGAAATATTTTGATTGTAAAACAGTTACCTCTCTTGTGAAGCACAGCAGCTCAGAGCAAAACTGCAACTAGAGATGATTACTCAGTTGTAAGCAGAGTAAACCATGGGAATGTCTGAAAGAGGCAAAGATGCAGATTATTAAGATTTTTGCATTTTATTTTTCCTTCGAGAGGAAATAACACGTTCAGATAGTTAAATTCTGTAATTCAAATTCATCAAAACAATTTATATCAATTAAAAAAGAAGGCATTAAGTCTCACAAATAGTCCTATGTAAAACAGAATTTTCCTCAACATATTTGGTTTCCTTCCTATTTAGCAAACAAATGCTAACCAGCTGAATTATGAATGTGTATTGCCAAATTTCCAATGTATATGCATTCCTTATTGCACCCTTGTACTCTTTGAAGGCAAAACAAAACACTGCTCTCCAGATGACAGAGATTACATTTATAATGACCACAGAAACATTACAGGAAAAAAGAGACATATATAAAAAAAACTATGAAGTCTGTTTTCTGATTATGAAAAAGACTGTTTAAGGCCTATGTTAATTTTTAATAACACATACACAATTAAATATTCATATACTTAAGTTTTCTAAATAAACAACAAAGAACAGCTTCTCTTCAAAGGGGAGAGAAGAGGAGGTTCATCAGGAAGATTTTCTTCATGAAAAGGATTGTTAAGCTTTGGAATGGGCAGCCCAGGGAACTTGTATAGCTGTCATCCCTGAAGGTGGTCAAGAAAAGATTGGATGTAGCACTTTGTGCTGTGGTTTAGCTGGGGGTGCGCAGGTACTACAGGGGTGTCCTCTGTGAAAAGCTGCAAGAAGCTTTCCCCACATCTGACAGAGGCAGTGCCAGATGGCTCCAAGACACACCTGCCACTGGCCAAGGCAGTGCGGAACCCATCAGCAACAGTGGCAGCACCTCTGGGATAACATGTTTAAGAAGGGGGAGAAAAACCCGAAGGTTTTTGCTTCTACTGAAAACTTTCATGCTTCATCTAGAACAGTTCTCATTAGAAGACTTACTTATTTAAGTTAATAAAATGCAAGCACAAAAAAACAGGTGACTTTTTTTTCAGTTTCTTATTTCAAAATAAGTAGCTGGCAGTTCTAAAGACAACAACAAAGAATGAAAACAAAAATCAAAGTGAAATATTTGCTTCTTTTTAAAAAATGTTTTTCATTCTTGAAAATGTTTGTATTTGCATGTAGAAACTGGAGCAGATACTGTTGCTCAGAAAAATCCTCAAGAAAAATCAAACTAAGCTTAGTGGGTAAGAACAAAAATTAATTTAACCCAATGTTCTTTTTCTGTCAAAACCACAGCAGATACCCAGGTCAGGACATTTCTATATAATGCTGGCCCATCATCCAGAAATGTCTGGTTCAAGAATTTTCTATTAAGAGGCAGAGAAATTAACAGCCCTCAAGATTTTATCATCAATGAATTTGCACAGTTACCTTGTGATTCCATGTAAACAACAGTCTTCATATAATACTAGATGAGGCTTTCACAAGGCAAATAGCAAAACTGAATTAAAAAATAATAATCTCCCTAAAGAAGGGTCAGCTTTTAGATAAGGTTTATAAATATTGCAAAATATTTAAGGAAGTGGTATACTCTGTATTATTTGAAAAAAATTAACTGGAAAAACTAGAAAAACATCTAACAGACATGTAGGAAATATGAATGGCAGAGATGCAAAAAAGCTGTCCATTGCTTCTACTTTTTAAATATTCCTCTGAACAGTTTCTGCTTTCTTCCTGTAAGTCACTAGTCTCACTTGTATTGATTTCTATTTAAAAAAACTCAGAAAGAAAATAAAAATAAATAACAGATTTTCAACTAACTGTTTTGAATCAATCCCTACTGCACAAAATTCAAATTTGACGTTTAAGCTGGCTACAAATAAGATAACCTAAAAGAAAGAGCTATGGTCACCAAAATAAATAGTAAAACCCTCTGCTTCTACCCAAACCCCTTAAATATCCGAGGATGGAAGGAGTGGAAAAAAATGCAGGCTTTGGTTTGGATCAAGCTTTCTCATCATTTTCATACCACATTGCTAGACAGGTAAATGTTCTAGGCATAAGAAAGCAGACAGAACAGCAAGCAGCTCTTATTTCATACTCCTGTCAAAATATGATGTAAACTTAGAACAAATTTATACACTGTGACTGAGCCATAATTGCCTCTCAAAGGGCAAAAGGCATGGACGGGATATTAGGGGCACACACAACAAAAAAACCCAAACAAGCCAAAAAGAGAAGGCATCTGAGCACACTGTTACACAGACACCAGAGGACACTATGGGAGTAAAGAGGAAAATGTGACTTCCAGCTGTGTCAAGCCACTACAGGCACAGGTCCTAGCATGTAACTTCAACTCCGACAAAGTCCTTACCTTCCCTTCTCACCAACAGGATTTCTATGGAGAATTTATTCTCTGCATGCCCCCTGTAAAGACAACTGATTCAAAGAGGGTACCAGCTCCAATCTTACTGCGATCTGCTCAAAACAGAGTTTTAATTACTGCCATGTACAGATGCACATGTGAAATATATTCCTGCAGTCAGAAGCTATGTACTACAGGAGTTTAAATCTCTCCTATCTTAATTTGTTGTGAACCCCTCACACTGCCCTAATTTACACAGAGTATATACAGATGTTCTTCACCTCACAAAACTGCAAAGGCTACGAATACTGGCTCTAATACAATGGGATGGAGAAAATCTTCACCTCTTACATATCTGACTTCACTGTTGCATGGGAAAGGCAAAGGGACAGAGGCTACCCTGTAGATTGGTTAAATCACAGGGACAAGGACTTTCTTCATAGTTTATGGAGACTTCTACAGCTTTACTCACTACTGAGCTATTTTTACAATAGAGATGAAACTCAGGAGGTGAGTATTAAATAGCTATTGTCTTTTGGGTACTTTCAAAAACATGAGGCACGAAGAGAAATTTTGGCAGAGTCCATCAACCTTATAAGCAACACATTCTTAGAGGGAAGGCAAGGTTTGAATTAGTGTCACAACACCCAGAATTTCCAGGTTTGATTGCTGTGTAAGGGTGTCATTTCCCTTTTTTACTTACTAATGTCAGATTGTGTCTTCACAATAAACACTGAGCAATAGCAGGAATGTTGGTTGCTGTCTCCTGCTTTTCTGTGGTCCACACCCATTGCTGTAACAACCAAACTGCACACAAACATTTTGGAAGGAAGGAGGAGAAATCCCTTTCACTAAAAACTGTTCAATGCTGTCAGCTGCAAACCAAAGCATGACTTACTGCCAATGCCACAATTCTGTCTTGCAATAGGAAAGAGAGATTATCCACACACAACAAGAAAAGACTGCTCCCCAAGATCCCATTGGATATGACAATACTGAGCTAGACAATAAAATATTCTCAAGTCTCAGCTGGCAGGGGAAAAAGCATGCGCAGTCACAGCTAGAATAAAAACAACAAATCAAATGTCACCCCTTAGCACAGTTAGTGTCTTCAGAGACCACAAATACCAGTAACAGCTCCTCATCATTATTATCCAATGTCATATACTTCCACTCCCATTTTCAAACTCCTTCATCTCCCTCAAGGTGCAAAAATCCAAGTCTCATTTCTGTTCTATACTTTTGTCTTTAATTCCCTTCCTAAGGAGGTATCTGGAAACACATTTTATCTTTCAAGAATATTCCAAGTGTCATAAATGTTCTAGTTTTATACTAACCATTTCAGTTTAATGTTTTGCCTGAACAGTCAATGCTTTTGATACAGATAAAATAGTACCGAGGTACTTTTCCCATCACACTAAAATGTGCCATAATTTTTAAATCACATCAGTTATGAAAAGGCCTGACTGCTAAACAACTGAAGGAGTACGAAACAAAAGATTTCGTCACTTAACCCCTCCATACTTCCCTTTTTCTGAGCGAATGCAGTGTGACAACTCACTCATATCCAACCAATTAATTCTGTTTATTTTTATTCTCTTTTGTTAAGGATTCAATGAATTCTTTCCCACTGTAAGAAGGTGCAAGGATAAATTCAGTTAAGATTTTATGAAATCAGAAGGAGACACAATAGTAAACACATTACACAAAACACAGTGTGCTCTTACTGATCACAGTGCAAATAAATTCTGGGCTGCTTCAAGAGCACAAATGGCTCTGTGGATGTTGCTATCCTTCTTTATGCAGCGTCTGAAACTCCTTCTAGAACACCATTTCCAGTTTGGTTCTCACAGTTCTTCCTTTCCACAGTTCCAGAAGGAACAAACTGGAGAGAGGCCAGAGCTACTAGGACAGTCTGTGGGCACTCAGCAAATTATCTGTGAGGAGAGCTGAAGGACTTTTCAAGGCAGTGGAACTCAAGGAAGGCTTTGCAGACACTTAAAACTAACTCCCTGAAGAACACTTACAAAGAGCTTCTTATCAGCAGACGATACAACCAATGAACAACTATAAAGCTACACTCCAGAAGGTTCAAGCAGGACTGTCTTTCGCAGCAAATATGTTTCAAGGAAAACAGGAAAAACAAAGTTTCAATGCTGAAAAGTCACAAAAAAACTCTTGAAAGGGGAAATACAAACGCTGGCATTCACAGTCATGTAGACATGATACATTAGCAAGGATACTGTCACCCTTAGGAAAAGTTGGCAGTTCCACTGATGTCTCTCCAGCCTTCTACAAAGTTATCCATGAATCTCTTTTCTAGCACTGCAGTATGTGTATCAATCAAGCCACATGCTAGCAGTCCTACTGGGGACTGCACCCATAAGAGCTAAAACTATCCTGGTTACTGAAGGTACTACTTAAACTCACTATCAACTACAGCAATCCTCAAAACCAGCACAATGACTAATGTCAAGCATTACTAAGATTTCTCAAAATCTACATATTAAGCTTTCTTTATGCAATTGAACCAGGCTATGTATAGTTTGCCCAATTTAAGCCACAGTAAAGAAGACATTGAGCAGAAAAGAGTCAGAGGTGGTTTTATTCCCATACTGCTCGTGACAGAAAGAGAGAACTTCCAAAATTTTGTTTTTACAAAAATCTAACACTGAAACTAAAACTTAGGTCTGAAAAAAGCAAGCAGAAGACATTAAAGAAACAAGAACAAAGAACGAGTAACACAGTAATAAAGGACAGCAGCAAGCAAGGCTAACAACGTTAAGCACAGCCAATCAGATTATATTGAAAATTTTGTGGAGAATTTTCACATTAAACATTTTTTTCACATTATATAGAAACCACCTAAGTGACCAAAAATTCCCAACAGAAAAAACAAGGAGTGAAGAAATGAGGGAGACAATTCGAAGGATTAACTCAGAAAAGACTGTCACAGAGTTCAGTACTGATGACACAGGAAACACCAAATGGATACAGAAACAGTGTAAGAAAATTTTTAACGTTTAATAGTAAATTTCTAGGATAACCAATACTACAAGGTCGATCTCATTCCCCTGACTTCTTCCTAATTTTCCTTATATAATGGATTGTCAAAAAGACCTGACAGAATACTTAAGAACAAACCAGTGCCAAACAGCTGAGATGGAAATGCCAGTCAACTCTGGGAAAGGTTTAAACCCTTTCATTAACTACAGTTAAATCCCACTTCTGATCATACAGTTTCAAAATGTTGCAGGCAAAGCATGGGTGACAAAACCCTTCATTTTATCATTTACACACGATAGTAAATGCTCTTGATAAGAACAGTAAAATGAAATATGAGAGAAGAAAATCAGAGAGCAGTGATAAACTTGGTGCAGCCATGAAGTTTCAAGAAACCAAACTCCATAAGGAACATGCTATTTGCAAGAACTCAGAGGTATCTTACACACTATGAATATAATTTTAATTCGGCAGCATTTTGCTGAGGTGCTCTACGACCTAATTTAAAAGCCATGTCAAATATGTTACAGTCCTGACTTCATGCATGAGACATGGGAAGCAAGGCACACGGAAGCATAAGTGGGAAACAGCATCACTATTGCACTCAGGGTCTTGTTCTTGTATTTTACTCACTCTGCTGCCTTCTACGGTAACAAACGGGAGAAATAACTCACCACTGCTGCACTGAGCCTGCCTCTGAAAATTGCTGCTCTTCAGCCTGCAGGAAGAAAACAACCACCTATAATAAAGGCCAGCACACGCCCCTTCCCGCAGAAAAACAAGTTCTGTCAGGTTAACGCCTCATCCTCCTCCCGTGCCTCCCCATTAATTCTATCCAGACTTAAAACTACTTCAAGGGGAAAGCGGGAAAACGTCCCCTGGAATGAGGCAACAGCTATTTCCTTCCAGCTCCGAGCAGGCCCTTTACCGCTGCCAGCGTAACACCTAAGGAAGGCCCGGCTGCCTAAACCCGGGGGCGGTGCCCGGGCCAGCCCCGTGGCGGGAGCCGCGCCGGTTTTTTTTTTTTCCCGTTTATTACCGTAGAAGGCAGCAGAGTGAGTAAAATACAAGAACAAGACCCT
>JAHLSL010013733.1:3179994-3230663 GCA_025920805.1 Petroica traversi
CGGGACGGGACGGGCCGCGGCCTTCCCCGGGCTGCGGGGAACTGCTGCTGATCGCGGCTGGTGCCGTCCTTTGCCTGGTTGTGTGTGTGTGTGTGCTGCCTTTGGGTTTGTGTGCCTCTTAACGCGGGGCCAGCCATCCCGCATCAACCAGCGCCGGGGCGTTCTTCTCCTCCCCGGTTCCCACTCGTTCCTTTCTAAACGAATCTCACGCTCCCTTGACACCCAGTGCCTGCTGTTTGCTGTGTGAAAAGTGCTTACTTTCATTCTGATTCGGTGCTAGGGAAGCATTCGAAATGGTGTTTCTCCGTAGGCTGCCCTGCGCCGCACGGATGTCATTCTGGAAGTGGGCCCGGGAACCGGGAACCTGACAGTAAAGATGCTGGAAAAAGTCAAAAAGGTAAGTGCAAATTCCCCCACGTACACCCCCTTCCCAAGCCCTGACCTCGGTGTGGCTTAGACTATGGCAAATAGAAGAGTCTTCATAGGCATGATGCACTTATGTAGAATTACTCCATTAATATTTTTCTTAACATTTGAATAATCCCAATGGGGTTTTAGCTGATCACATAAATTTTGTGTGGTTTTTGTCAAACTACACTGCTCTTATCCATTCGTGTGGTAAAAATTGCAGGTATCTGGAGAGGGAGGAAGGTGCTTAGCCTAATAGGGATTTTTAAAGGATTCTAATAAATCCATAGCAATAGATGGGGTGGGGCTTTTATGGTTAAATTCCAGTTAGGAGAAGTTGCATGGAGTTGCAAATACACACTTTTTTTCAGGTTATTGCATGTGAAATTGACCCTAGACTTGTTGGTGAGCTACAGAAGAGAGTCCAGGGCACGTAAGTATCACTTATGGGGACTTTAAAGGCAGCCTTTAAAGCAGTGGAGCTACTTTGGCACAAATTTTGGCAACGTACTTATCTGAGGATAATCTTTTCCCCCAGGTGTCTAGCAAACAAACTTGAAATCAAGGTTGGAGATGTCTTGAAAACAGACTTACCATTCTTTGATGCATGTGTGGCTAACTTGCCATACCAGGTATGACTTAAACACCATAGCATATACAACATAAAAAGTTTTCTTTTTTAATGCTAATTTCCCAGATTATACTAACATTATAATACTAACATTATTATTTTTTTTTTCTCAGATTTCTTCACCTTTTGTTTTCAAGTTATTGCTTCATAGACCTTTTTTCAGGTATGTGGAAATATTGAGCTCTGTATTACCTGGTAGGAAATAAAATAGTTCTAAAAATATTTTCAAATCCAGTATTATTTTAGTTCCTAAAATAGCAGTTTGTTGTATCAGAGCTGCATCAGCTTTTTTCTGTAATATAGAGCCTGACAGTGCCTGAAAATTAAGTTTATGTTGATGTATTGAGCATGAGGAGGAAAATTAAACTTTGCAACAGTGAATCCCAGCAGATAAAAGCAGGAGTTACACCCCCTTAGTATTACAACTAATAATTAGTATTACAACTAATTATTATTCCATGGATAAGCAGGGCATCATAGCCTTTCAAACACCTTCATATCTAAGTTAGGCTGGAAAGGGTAGAATCAATGCCAAGTCACTTTCTTCTTGTCTGGTATAAAAATGTAACTGCCCTGAGTGTCAGACATCACCACATCAGCAGCTCTTGATTCCTGTAAGAGGAATCTTGGTAACATTACTGGTCAATTTTTGGACAGCTTGGATTTGATGGACTCAGCATAGAATTATTCAAAATAATTTATTACAGTCAGTTATAGTGTATTATCCTGACACTAGACTGTCTCTTTGATCCTGATCCATTTAGCAGTACATATAATCGAATTACTATCAGGTTTAAGGAGACTTAGATGGCTTCACCAAGTTCTGTGATGGGTTTTGGGTTTTTTTCAACACACTAATCAAGGCTGAGTTGTTTATAAATTTCTACTCTTCTGAATGCTAAGGCGAATTGTGTGCTTTCCAAGTGTGTTAGTTGGCTTCTGGCATAAAAATTGATTACTTAGAATTGATTTTTCTCATTTCTGTTACTCTCAGGTGTGCAATCCTTATGTTTCAGAGGGAATTTGCACTTCGTTTGGTTGCAAAACCAGGCAGCAAGCTGTACTGCAGACTCTCTATTAATACTCAGTTACTGGCTCGAGTGGACCATCTGATGAAGGTAGGTCATTCTGCATTTGGGTAACTTGTCTGTCACTCAGAAGAAGAGTGTTGCAAGGGCTGTGAGGAATTTGCTGCTTACTCACACAGCTGCCTGACTGCTCTTAACTAACAGGTTGGCAAGAACAACTTCAGGCCTCCTCCCAAAGTTGAATCCAGTGTTGTCAGAATAGAGCCAAAGAACCCACCACCACCTATCAACTTCCAGGTGAGCGGTGTATACTCAACATAACGTGCTAGTGATAATACTTAATTTTATTTTTCTTTCCGCTTACTAATCAATTCCATGTGCCAATTCTAGTACAAACTACCAGCTGTTCACTGGAGTTTCCACAATACTTCTCTGTTGATCAGGCTTGTGTTAGGACATTAGTAGAACATGACACCATCAACTGGGTGCAGCTTTGTGTACAGAATTTCTTATAAGACCAAGGTCAGTTGGAGAACTGCTAGTAATAACGTCCCTTTCATCGTGGTTTATGTCTCCCAGAGATGTTTCTGGCTGATTTTACAGGTTTTGGTCAAAAGTATATCTATGAGATTTGTCTTCAGATGACTGTGTGGAATCTCAAAAGACAAATGTTAGAAAAGAGTGTTCTTCATTTTTAAAACACTTCATGATCATTTCAGCCTTGCCCAAGGTTAGCCAGATTTTCTTTAAGTATCTGCCTTCTCTGCACGTAGGATCTGGCCTGTAGTACCTAAACAGAAAAGCCCCAAAAGGTTTTGGGGACAAGTATTTTCTCCTCCGTTTGTATTGCTTTATCCATGACACGATGGGTTTAGTGTTTAGAACATTTTCATGAAGGATTTTCCTTTGTGTTCAGTATTGTTTTGAAGTTATCAGTAATGACTGTTCTTGTTTGTAGTAGGTGTTTGTTACTTTCTAAAATTCTGACATTTTTAATTTCAGGAGTGGGATGGTCTGGTAAGGATAGCCTTTGTTAGGAAAAACAAGACACTCTCTGCAGCATTTAAGTAAGTAATATCTATCAGAGAAAATATTTTTGAAGTTTGAAAGGCTATCCTGTTAACCATTGCTTTTGTGCAAATGCATAGCAGTGGTACATGCATAGCAACACAGTCAGGAATAAACCATGATAAAGACTTGTACTGATGTCACAAGCTTTTTCTTTTAGAAGAAAACTCGTTAGCTCTTTATAAAGAGCAGTTCTATGTAATTGTTACAGTTTTTTTATAGTAGACATTAACAACCAATAGAGTGAACAATAGTTACAGCTCAGTTTTCATGCTAAATGTGTATTTTTTTCAGATCAAATGCTGTAGAGCAGTTGCTGGACCATAATTACCGAATTCACTGTTCCTTACATAATACAGTAAGTTCCTTCTTAATCTTTTACATTCTATTTCTGTGTACTGTGACCTACATATTGACTTTTATAAGAGTAAAAAATCAGCATTGAAAAGCCTTATGTATTAAAGGTTTTTCAAAAGAGTTTGAAGGTAGGAGGAACTTGCCTCTTTTCTTAGAGAAGAATCTAAAAGGGTCATTAAATCATAGTGAAAAAGCTTAAAATCAAGTGTCATTAAAATATTGTCCATATTTGTATGTCTCAAGGTGTTTTACTGATTTAATGTTTCATGTCTGCTTTTCAGTACTGTTGTGATGTATATATAGTGATTGAATTAAGATATAAAAATTCAGATACAGTAGAATAATACAATAATCATAATAGAAAAAGTATAACTTACTTTTTATCACTTGAAACAAGAACTTTTCTAAAAGCAGGAAATAATTAGATTATTTAAATGAAGCTTTTTCTTTGTTATGAGTAGAAAATAATTTCCTATTTTTCATTGACAGGAAATCCCTGAAAACTTCAAAATTGCAGAGAAAATACAGACAGTTCTAAAAGATACAGGTTACTCTGAAAAACGAGCTCGTTCAATGGATATAGATGATTTCATTCGGTATTCTTTTTTTTTTCTCTATCTCTCTGTCTTCCTTTTAAGCTTCCTTTAATTCTGTCTGCATCTGTACCTTAGTAGCAGAGATGAGTATTGGGTTGCACAGGAATTGTGGGGCTTCCCTCTCGGTACTACACTCCTTGCTTCCAGTCCTGACCATGAGCAAACATTTAAGGCTCACTTACATATTGTAAATCCTGTTTATAATATTGAAGACCAGCTAGCTAAGGATCCCTGATTCAGGTGTTTGTGTACTAGACCCTTTTGTGTCTCCTTTAAAATTGGCCATAGTATAAATTGGTTATTAAAATGTCCCTTTCTCTTCCTTGAGGATTAGGGCTGTAGTCTGTAGCATTATTTTAAACATGAATAATTTACTGTTATATTCTGTTCTTACTTCCGGAGGCATGACAAATTCTCTCATAATTCAAGATATAAGTTCCTAGCTGTTTCTCATTTGGAGTACTAAGGCAGGTAATACTCCCTGAAGCAACATAGTGAACCTGGTGGGATCCAGCATAAGTAACTGCACTGAAAATAAACCTGCATCTCTAAAATGGCAAATTTGCTAATAACTTCTGGTTTCAGAAATTCTTCCTTTGCAGTTGATCAGTGATGGCTGCTTTCAATGCTGTTTTCCTTGCACATCTTAAAAATGCCTCAAGTGGAAGTTTAAATCACTAGGATTGTAATATATATATTTCATTTTTTCAGATTGCTACATGGCTTCAATTCAGAAGGCATCCATTTTTCATAGATCCTGCTAGAAGAAAGAAAGATGCTGTATTTTTTCACCAAAGTTTTACCCAAGCTACAGTGAGTGCAATGGGACTAACTCCTCATAAAAGCAATGGACAGAATGCAGCATGTATACTTGGACTCGTAATAAAATGTTGGATGCAGTTTTATCACAGTGGCAAGAAGCTGCTGCTCAGTACTTTAAAAGCAGTAAATTCTTTCAGAGCTGAAGTGAGGTGCTGGACTACCTCATGACTGTGTTTTTCTATATATACCCAAAACATGGATTGATGATAATTGAAATCTGTATTCTCTGATCATGGACTTCACCTCAGTATATTCAGGCACAATACTCAAGAGTACAATCCATATGGGATCTGGACAACAATAAGAAAGTTGTAGTAATTTTTTTTTTAATCAATTGTTTGTGTGTTTGTTTTAAAGTATATTTAAACACTTGCTTTTGATTAGAGATGCCTGCCTCTCTCATCCCTCTGGTAACTACACCACTCCAAGCCTGTTAGTAATCTGCTTCTCTTAGAGAGTGCCAGTGAGCATTTCTCAGAAAACAAAAGAATTTACTTTGTGGGCATGGTATCTCCTCTACTGTAGGAACTGGGAAAAACTACCAATGGGCCAGGGCTCATCAACAGACAGAAGGGTTTGGTTTTTTTGTTAACTAAATTCAAGCAGCTGTTTTTTAAGGTAGCTACTTCATTCTTAAGGCAGGGAGAAGTTTTAGCACAGATCATAGCTTTCAGTGAGATTTCGAGTAATGTATGCAAATTACTCCAAATCCAAACCTGCTCTAAGAAAAATTTCATTTATATACATCATTGAATCTACAGTAAAGTTTGAAAAGATGTGTAAAGACTGAGTCTAGGTAGCAGCCCCTAGGTAGCAGTTGAAATTCCGTAGGTTTTTTTAAGTCATTGATTCAGAAGCATGTATAGAAATAGGCTCTCAAATTTACATACATCCTAAAGTATTGACTTCAAAAACTAAATTGCACATTTATTTCACAATTTAAGAATTCAGTAATTCTAGTGCTGCTTAACTTCATTAGGAACCAAATGATGAGTCAGGTAAATAGCCACTAGGAATATGGTTGGATTAATACAGAAATAACTAGTGCTGAAGAAATGTGTAACCCTTCCTTAATGCATTTGTTTTAGAGGAGAGAAATCGAGGATAAGCTTGTTCAAATCCTGTTTGAGTAGTTTCAGTCCATTATGGCAATAGGCAGCAGGAATTCAAGGGCTACAACCATCCCACCAATTTTTCTTGATTCTCACTGCTTCAGTATCAGTGTAGGTCGCACTCAAAGCAGGTTCTGGCACAAAGACTGGCAGTAAACACAGTTTCAGCTTGCATGTGGTACTTGACAGGCCACATTGACATGTAATTTACAGGGCCTTGTAAAAAGGTGCTAAAAGCTGACTAGCCTTTCTTTTTGGACCCACAGTAATTCACAGCCTGGATGTGGTGCTAGGTTTGCATGGACAAATAGTATGGAAGCCATTGTTTCTCCTGTAGAATGCTTCAGACTTCAGAAACTTTTTAGAAAGTTGAATTGTCTAGAGCAGCTTCAGAGAAAACCTCTGATACTGCATGATAAATTGTACTGTCAGCTGCTAACACAAGCTGCTGTCTTCCATTTTTTTTTCTTTTAGCTGTGATGGGTGATGATCTTAAAAAAATGTTGAAAGAGGTAGTGTATTTTTAAAATCTGCTGCAAAACTGCAAAAAAGTCAGGACAGTGGTATGGGGAACTTCTTGCAATGTAACTTGCATAGAAGAGTTTGCTTTATTTTGAAATCAGACCTTTTCAAAAATGTAAGTGATGTGCTTACAAATTGAAACCCTTCCCAAAGCATAACAAAAATTCTCAGATGTAATTCATTTAATAGCTTAATTTATTAAACACATTATGTAAAATCTACATTGTTTCAGTTTTCATGTTTACACACAGGAAGATTCTTGTATTTTTAACCATGATGCGACAAGAGATCCCCATAGCCTACATTTCTATGGGAGATAAAAACATTAAACACTACAAGAAGTTCTGGCTCATTTAATTATCTTTTCATTGCCTTCCCTTTATTCCCCACTCCCCCCAGGCCTGGCACAAACAAACAGGCTTGTATTCCAAAAGTAATTTTAAACATTTCCAAGGGAAAGTCTGCTGATACAAACTCCTGGAAAGAGGGAGAACTAGAGTGCTCTACAGTTCTTCATTTGACAAGAAGTTCTTACATGAAAGGTCAATCTTTTTTGGATACTGACTTGCAAAAATAACTTGAGTGCCACCACCTAAAAAGTGCTGATACACATGGCGCCATTTGTGAGAATTCAGGTACTTGTGGGATTTCTGTTAGCGCTAGGTAGAGGTATTGTGCAAAATCATCAAATGATGCAATTTCACCCCACTTTTCAGCTGCTGGCACTGTACAAAGGGAAAAATAGGTATTAGCTACTTCTTAAAGCAACGGAACTACTCAAGCTACCTGCAAACTACAGTTAATGTACATGTAACTTTGTCATGCATCAAAAGTTTTTAAAACAGTATGTGAAAGGCCAGTATGGACATATTTATCCCCAAAGTTTTGATAGTTAACTTATCCATACATAGCATTATCACACCATACCACATATCATATTATCTGCATTATCCTAAGATACAACTCTTCTCAGTACTTAAAACATTACCTTTTAATATACATCAACTAATTTATATTTTTGTGGGTTTTTGTTGATTTGTTGGTTTTTTTGGTTTTTTTAATTGTTACGGATCAGATGTTGGAATTATATAACGATTCTTTATGTCATTCAAATAAATCAAGATTCCAGATTTTTACAAGGAAAATGGAATGTCCAGCTGTTCGTCCACTCTTAACAGCCTGCAGTTCCTCTTAAAATGATATGGCACATCCTGTGAAATGAAACTAGCCACCAAAAAATAAGTCATCTTGAAACACATCAAGAATGTACACACGCTAAAGTAATTTATATTGACAAATACAAAGGAATGTATTTTTAAGGCTGTGCTTCAAAAAGAGGATGTTTAGGGTTAAGTAGCCTTCATCAAGGCACAAAATGGGAAGAATTAAGCACAGCTGTCTGTGGAAGAGAAGTTATGTAAAACCACTAGTGAGGTGTGCATGCACGCCACAAATTTAAACTGCACAGCTGGTCTTCGTCGTAGAACTGAACATGGTCAGAAGGAAGTGCTGTAACTTTTTAATGGCCACAGTCAGTTTTACTTTATTAAAAATATGGCAAGTATTTCCAAACTTTTCACTATTTGAATCAATGAAATATTTAAAACAAAGTGCTTCACAGATCTGAACCCTGCATGGTTGTGCTGTCTGGTCTAGAAGCATTTTGTAGACATCAAAGGAGCATTTCACATAAAACTGAAAATGTCATTCAGGTGAATAAGAAACAGGACACTTCCACAAACATTTCTAACATTTTTACACTTTCAAGTAGTTGAGTTCTCTCGGCCACTAGGTTTTGTAACAAATGTGTGCTACAGCAGTACAGGTTCGTGGTTTCCTTTAGCAGCAGAGACCGATTTCAAAGGGCACGTGGTCTTTTCGGGTTGATCTGTTTACTGGCCTGTTCCTCTTCTTGTAGAGCTGCCCGGAAAGATTTCACTTTGTCTTTAAGGAAAAAAGAAAAGAATGAGTACTGGTGTGCCTGTGCTCAACAGATCTTGAAACTAAGCCCTGATCCTCCACATCCCAGCCCTAACAAACAACATTCCTCCGCAAAAGTAGCTGACACTACAAACTACAAGAGGATTGAGATAAGCTTACATTCAAAACCATACAAACAAGCTGCTTAGCAGCTTAGTCTCTTCTTGTACACTACCCCTGTCTCTAGGCAGGATAGGTTTGTAACCTTCACACTTGTATTCCCAGCACGTAAACTGTTCACACTTCCATTCTCCTACTATCTTAGGGAGTCTAGGGAGATACACATTACCTATATCCTTTTCTTTCCCAGAACTTTCCAAACCAATCTTAGGGACATAGAAAATAATATTAGAGTACAGTCTGCCATTTCCATACATTCCCAGAAGAGTAAATTCTAGTACCCTCTGGATTCTTATGAATGTTAAAAATATTTGTGAGTAAGTTTTGAAACCTACTCACTGTAAACAGTTAAAGGCATCATTCACTGGTTTCATTGTAATTCAGTAACAATGGGAGAAAGCTAAGGAAGGAAGTGTGGTATTCTCATTTTTCTATTCCTGTCCCTTCCATTCCCCAGTTATATGCCCAAGAATGGAAAGAAGGAAACCAAAATGACAGCAAAAATATGTCAGTCCCACAGTGACAGAAGTAAAGGCTGAACAATTCAGTGACCTTTAAGTGCCATAAGAAGAACACAGACGATACCAAGAAAGCATTTTTGACTTTATATGTGTTTCTTCCTGTGAAACTACAGTTGTATTAAGCTGGCTGCAAAGATGCGAGATCTCTTAGCATTTTACTTCAAGTTGCCCTTTCAAAAACAGTTATCTGCTAAGTTTTTGAAGAACAGGTAGTCAACTAAACTGCATTTTTACACTGCTGGTGTCTCAAATTGTCGTCTTCTGAAGAGAAAGCTATCATCCATAAATAAAAAAAGAAACTCCAACTCCAAAAGTGTAACTGGCATGCTTAGGAGGCAAGCAGGCCACATCTGATCCGCTTGTTAATTCTGAGCAGACAGACTGAGTAAAAAGTATGATTTTAACTTACAGGTTTTTAAACACAAAACTGTTCCATCAACCCACCCTTGAGCTTTTGCCCATATAGCAGTATGTCTCCTGGAGTCTAAACAGTTAACAAAAAATGAACAGGAAAATTCACCTCCAGGACATACCCAGCTGACAAGCTGATTTTAGAAGACAAGTAGAAGAGTTAATTTTTGGCACTAAGAATTAGCTGCATTTTGTTTTTCAACAAATTCACAAGGCTGACAAAATTCAAAAGGCTCTTGGAAAAAGAAGTGAACTACCATCTAAAATAGTCAGAGCTTGACACAGTCTTAAAAATGACAGCAGGCTCCCTGCTACACTACATAACAGCAGGGACTGGGCGTTCCTACTCCTTTTTCCTCATTGCATGGCCTTTTATTCTTTCTAAGTTGGTTTGGATTTTCTTATCTTCCTTTAATATTTTGGAAAAAAAGAAAACTTGCAAGATTGAGTTTGTACTTTACCTGGAGGTAATGCATAGACTCTTCCTTCACCTTAGGATGAACTGATCATAGATGTGGAACTTAAGACTGCAGAATAAATGTTCCTTCCACTGAAGGCCAGCATAAGCAGGTAAAAAAGGCTCTAGAATATAACTCCTTTCATTCCTCCTTATTTTTACTGCAAGTCTCCATGGCATATGGTAATAGTGCACAGAAAAGCATTTAAAAGCAACTTACCTCTAAGTTCGGTCAGAATATCAATTTTTTGCTCCAGAATTGATTCAAGCTGAGTAGCATAAGAATCCACATCATAGTCCACTTCTTCAGTCATCTCAAGAAGTAGTTTTTCGACTTCCAACCATCTAATCGATTCCTAGATAAAAGTTTAAAAATTCAACAAAACACATCAGCAAAGTGTCAAGAGAACGAGCTGATTAAGACTTTTTCACAACATCCACACATTCTGCTGGCAAATCAACCTCAGTAAACAGATTTCAATCCAAAAATGAAACCTTATTCGTAATTTAGCAAAACTGCATTTTTTCTATATTATTTTTTAATTTCAGTGGTCACATCATCACAGGCTAACCACAGCTACCCAGTTTTCTTCAATCTCAGAACACTACATGGTTGGAAAACTGAGAAATTTATGGAACAAAACTTTGTCATGTTTGTGTCCCCTTAGAGAACAGTCAAACTTTGAAGTCAGGCTTTAAGAATGGGCTGCTTACCACTATAGTTACACAGTCATTACTACATTCAAGGAGCCAAGGTAATTCTGTCCTGTTTTGAGAGAAGCTGTATAAAAGGATACCTATTTTAAATTCACTATTATATGATCTAACACTGTAGGTGGTGTGGGGTGGATGAGGTCTCTGCATTTAGCAGAAGTGTCTCTGTGGCTCTGAGAGATCACTCTGGCCAGAACTGCAGGGCTCTGTGCAGGCAGACCTTTCCTACCCCTGCTGGTGGCTGGCAGGGCACACACTCACCCACTGCTGGAGAGCTTGTGCATTACCAGGGATTCAGAACTGCAGAGGCTCAGGCACACAGAGTTCCAGAAACATTTATTCTGAAGAGTTCCATAGGTGAAAGAGGCCAAATGGCCTTGAGTGTCCCTTGTCACAGGGACTCTCAGCCAATGGTCAGGGAGCGGAGAGAGGGCAGGGGGATGCAGTGACCACTAATGGGGAGAGGGGATGGGTGGGGTGAGGGAACAGGTCAAGGCCAATGAACACAGGAGTATTAACATATCAAGGTGAGATAGCTCAGGGAGAAACCATTCAATTCTTAGGGATATTTCAAACCTCAGAGAAGTCCCACTAGCGTGACTCTGCTGTTTAGGGACCTATGGGCTCTTTGGTAATTCCCAAGGTGGACTCTGCCACCCCAACAATGATCCAAATCCATACAAATAAAGGTTAGTTAAAGCACCACAACTTTGCAATCTAAACATTAAAAAAAAGTAAGAGGGGGAAAAAAAACCTTGTAGCCAAGAAGAATGCAGCCAGGATTTTAAATGTTACAGAACCATGCAAAATTGTGACCAGCGGAACTGATCCCATTGGAAATGCTTTGGTTTAAAAAAAAACCCCAAAAACAAAAACAAAACAGCTGACAGTTCCAGGCATACTAGAAAGCTTGATTTGACATACTAAGATGAAGTCTTTTCCTCTGTGCTCCACAGCCCAAGCAAAACTGAAAATGCAGTCCAAACCCCTTGTCTGTTTTTTGGCTTTAAGAACAGATGAAGCTTAAACTGTGGTAAGATTCATCTCATTTAACATAACCTTGTACATTAAAGACAAAGATTCCTGACCATGTAGAGCACAGTTAGTTGTGTTGGTATATTTTAGCCACTTCTGTTAGGAAAGGATGTGGATTGTATGAGCTGCCTTCAGGAGAACACTGACAGAAGATGACTGGAACAGCTGTTGGATTTTGTACTGGTGCAGCCCACCTACACACACAGCATGAACTAACCAGCCATGCTGTGAGCAAAAGGACCTGAGGCTCGGACACATTTTCTCACAAGGACTGCCAGAAGGAGCAGTAATCTCCAGCAGAAGGCCAGACGGACACACAGAGGCAATTATATCTTAAACTAATGCAGCTTGTCTCTCCAGAAGCCACATTAGGACAGAGCCACAGCACACGGCACCTGACTTGCACACTTCTGTGTTTTACTTCAGGGCTAATGTTCCATAATAATTAGATCTCTATATCCACGATTAGATGTTTTATTTTGCATCTTGCTGTATTATGAACGAACACCAATGTTCCACTCAGCTAAATACCTAAGCTGAGGAGATAACCCTACAGGTTTGATGGTCTGCTGTTCTCTAGGAACAGATGTGCTTAAAAGACAAAGTTTTAAGTTTATGAACAGAAGCAATCCACATTTCCTTCTGAAAACAAGTAACTCATTGCTTATTGACATGATTTATTTTGAATATAAAAGGCTCCATAGCACTGACCATCACTACATGGGCAGTATTCCTTCCAAAAGCCCTGACTAACAGCTAGTGAAATCTTTACATAGCTGTAACAAGGAAGCAATAAGGCAGCTTGAAATATATGTGTTTCTTCTAGATCTCAGAGGAGATATCACAAAAGGATACTCAAGATTCAGACACAATACTTGGAGGAAGATGACCAAACAGAAATGGTGCTGACAGAGACATAATAATTGCCAGCCCAGCAGAGTAAAATTTTACTAAATTTCTGGAATGATACAGAAATATGCTTCTATTTCATCACAGGGACAAAGATCAGGTCTTACAGAATCTCTTCCTGTTTTTCTGACACAACCAGCCTAACATAATAAATCAGTTTAGGAATCTTTCACAGACAGAATGGCTCCTACAGATCAAATGCTCTTCCATCTTCAAGAGTATGCACTTTCATTGGGAAAACCTGAATTCCTGAATTAGGATACACAAAACAAAACTCCGTCTTTTACCTGGAAGACAGTCCTGTGGTCTTCTACTACCTGTTCTTCCATTTCTACCATTTGTGATACAGCTTCATGGAAACTGAACAACTGTGGAGAAACTTCTTCTTCCTAAAAACAATAGTTAACCTTGTTAGCCTGGAAAGAACTGTGGCTACAGAAATATGCTGAATGTGACCAATTTCATCAAAGAACATGGAAAAAAATATGTAGAAGGCAAAACATGTCAAAACAAGAATTAAATACTTCTAAGAAGTATTAAGAAAATCTCCAGGAATAAACAGAAGGAACAATAAATTTAAAAAAACTCATGGAGTTTAATTTAGTTAATATTTACCAAAAATCTCCAGTCATGAATTGTTGCAAATACTGAAAATCAGAATATTCCACATAAAAATAACAAGTTAAAATAATGGAAAGAGGAAGTCACAAGGGAAGAGTTATAATTTCTAATATATTTTAATGCCCACAGAAAACTTTGGGGTTTTGTCAGGGTTTTTTGTTGCATGCTTCAACAGACAAGCAATAATTTTCAAAAAAAGAGAACAGCAATTACGTTCAATACATTCCCAGAAATCAAAACTAAATGAATGCTTTGTGAAAAAAAGTCAAATTAATGTGAAGGGAGAAATCTAAACTGTACATAGTAATTGATACATTTGAAGAATGCACACATGGATTTACAAGCTGGGACAAAGAAGGCTTCTTTAGAAATAAATCGTCAACAATAAAAGAGGAAAGTACTAGGTAGGCTTTAATTAATGCTTAGCACACAGAATCACTAGGCTGGAAGAGACCTTTAAGATCATCCAGTCCAACCCATGCCCTAATTATAACTCAACTAAACTATGGCACTTAGTGCCACTAAGTGCCATGCAATCTTCTTTTAAGCACATCAAGGGATGGTCACTCCACACCCTCCCTGGGCAGGTAATACTTTATCACTTTTTCAGTAAAAATTCTTTTCCTAATATCAAAGGCTGTGGATTTCCCTTCGCGCAGCGTTGAGACTGTGTCCTCTCATTCTGCCAGTTGCTGCCTGGAAAAAGAGACACACCCCCACCTGACTGCAGCCACCCTTCAGGAAGTTGTAGAGAGTGATAAGGTCACCTCTGAGTCTCCTTTTCTCCAGGCTAAACAACTCCAGCACCCTCAGTCATTCCTCACAGGGCCTGTGTTCCAACCCCCTCATCAGCCTGGTTGCCTTCCTCTGGATGTGTTTAAGAGTCTCAACACCCTTCCTGAACTGAGGTGCCCAGAACTGGACACAGTACTTCCCGAGTACCGGGGGAGAAGGACCTCTCTGGTTCTGTTGGCCACACCATTCCTGAAACAGGCCAGGATGCTGTTGGCCTTCTTGGCCACCTGGGCACACTGCTGGCTCATGTTCAGTCAGTTGTCAACCAGTACCCTCATGTCCCTTTCTGCCTGGCCACTGTCCAGCCACTCTGTCCCCAGCCTATAATGCCACAGGAGGTTATTGTGGCCAAAATGCAGGACTCAGCATTTCATCCCGTTGGACTCTGCCCATCCATCTAACTGTTCCAGGTCTCTCTGCAGAGCTCTCCTACCTTCCAACAGATGGACACACACTCCCAGGTTAGTGTTGTCTGCCAATTTACTAACGAAAGACTCAATCCATGTAATCAATGAAGATATTGAACAGAACTTGCCCCAACACAGGTCCCTGAGGGACACCACTGGTGACCGGCCACCAGCTGGATGCAGCACCGTTCAACACCACTCTCTGGGCCCAGCCATCCAGCCAGTTCCTGACACTGCACCCTTGGCTGCCAGTTTTTCCAGGAGAATGCTGTGGGAGACCATGTCAAAGGCCTTGCTGAAGTCTAAACAAACAACATCCACAGCCTTTGCAGGTGGGTCACCTGGTCATAAAAGGAGACCAGGTATGTCAAACATGACCTAGCCCTCCTAAACCCATGCTGTCTGGGTCTGATACCCTGGTCTGATGGCACTCAATATAAACTGTTCCATTACCTTACCGGGTACTGAAGTCAGACTGACTGGCCTGTAATTTCCAGGATCCTCCTTCCTACCCTTGTGAACACCTTTGAAGTATTTTTTAAAACATTAAGTAAGGCTTAAATTCATTCAACATGAGCAATGAACAAATGTGATATGGTAGGATATCTAGTTGGAAGGACTGTCCTGTGGGAAGCTCTAGGAATCACTAGCATGCTCCTATGAAACAGAGTCTTGGAAAAAAAGCCATTTACTAAATTGAGATATACTGCAGATATCACAAAGAGATGTCTGAAAAGACAAAGTCTTGTGAAAAATGTTACGATTGTAAGGATTTTTCCTTTCTATTTTTCACGGGCATTTTCACAGATTGAGTTTTAATGTCTTTTGAATATTTGATGACCAAGACTAAAGCTGATAATCAGCAATAAGGGAGAATGCCCTTCAGAAGACAGCTCTGAGCTCCCTTCTCCTCCAGCCCTGGGGCATATATTATGAAGATCATGTAGCTCTCTTCCAAACAGTGCACTGGGGTTCACTCTAGGAAAACCAGGATGCCAGGAGAAAAAATGATGGGTAGCTAGATTTCTACATGCAGGGAAAGGCGAACTCAATTGAAATGGGGTTTGCATGCAGGGAAAATAATGCTCAAAACCACAAAGGGCATTAAATAAAACAGATTAGTTTTAGGATATTTCCAACTGCCTAAAAATGTGATGCTATCAAGAAAAAATGCATACTACAGATCATCACCACAGCCTGCCCAGACAATAAAAGCTCTCATCAGCAAGGAAGATAAATAAACCCTTCAAGAAACATTTTTGGGTTTGGTTTTTCTTTTGTATGGAAATGAACATAATACCATAAACAGAAAAGGTGAAGAGATATGCTACATGTATTTCAGATCTTTCTAACAGGCTATAAATACACATTAGTCTGGATTTGCTCTGCCACTGTATGCAACATCTCTTCCCATGTAATTCTGTAAACCACTCACGTTTTGTTCACAAAGCAGTTTGAGATCATCTCTCTGAGGAGAGCTTCCCACACCCCACTGTGTCTCCAAGTCATCCATCTGATTGGGAGTATGGTGTATAACGGAACGGATATCTCCTGCAGCACTAGGATCAACCGTCAGCTCTTTCACCCTATGGGCAGAAAATGTTTCATTTGAAAATTAGTAACCTCCTGAGCAAAAGAGTCACAACCAAAAATAAAGCACTACGGGTTTATGCGCAATCAATTAATTTAATAAGGCAGATGATGATGTCAGCTTCACAAATTTAATGTACTTTCAGTGGCAAAAAGATGTTAATCCAGTTCCTTGCATTTTTACTACTTGCATGTGGATTGAAGTAAATCTAGCATGAAGCATTTTCTCATTGAACTTTCACTACCTATTAACAGTTAGGAGGGCAAAAATTTCAAACCCCTCAACATTAACTCTTTAACAATGGGTGATATTTCAAACAAAAGGTCATTTAGCACCCTATAGCTGACAATCTTTCTTTTTCTGCATACACAGTTGCACTCTAACAAAGTTAGTCAATCAGCTCTGCACTAGCTGTTATAAGCAAATCAACCAAGAAATTCTGAAGAAAATAGTAAGTTGCAACCAAATATTTCAGAGACTTAACAGATCCTTGCATTATTTTCAAAGGTGAAAATATTTTAATAAAATGGTAGGAGCACATAGCCTGTAAAAAGTTTAAAGACATGATGATTTTGTCAAAAAAGCCCATTTAAAAGCAAGTTTATGAAAGATGCATGAAAGTCTGAAAACACATTTTAGAACATATTCTTAATTTCTTTATGGGGAAAAAATGTTCTTTCAAGTAGCACTTATTTACTACTATTTGCTACTTAATTACTATGGAAAATACATTTCATTTATCTTCATTTATCTTTATACATATATATATGTATAAAAAAGAATATTTTTCTCTTTCACAGATATTCAAATTACCCTAAACACAGAATTGTGAGATTTGGTCCACTAAATGCACAAAGGTGACATCACCATTTCTATTTTCTTAAAATGTATGAAGGAAACTAGCAAGCCTGGATACAGAATGTGGATGTTTAAGGAGGGTAAACAAAATACTGGGAAGATGATTGCAGATCATGCAGAACCATCACCTGCCAAACCAAAATAAAAACCAAGTATGTATCACTCAAGGCAAGGGGACTAATGAAAGGTTGGTCTGTAAATTACATAGCCAAAAAGAAAACTTAAAAATAAAGTTCCACGTATAGAATGAAGTAGACCTGGTGTTTGAAGGAGAAAAGTCGTCATACTCATAGGAAGGAGAGAGATCAGAGCGACTGCCACTACCCTGTGAGAAGGGAATGTCCGAAGGACTAATTCCAAATTCCTTTACTCTGCAGCAGCAAAATACAGTGGCAAATTAAAAGAAAATGTTCTCGTAAACACAGTTCAAATGACAACTCTTTGTTTAGCACACTTCTTTAATAGTTTAACTACAAAATTATTTTTACAAACACAAGTGTTTTGACATATTTAAACTCTCTGCAAACAGTTCAGATCACTAACAAAACTGAACAAAACCAGTGCTGCTAATTGGTAGGGGACTTTTAACAGCAGTGTTTTGAGAAGAGTAATTCCAGACTTCAGTCTGTATAGTTAATATGATTTGGTACACATTCAGTATTCCACAAAAATGGCTCCTTTTAAAATATCAAATCACTACAGCTACAGAAGTGTAAATTCTATTTCATCTCCTGTTGTCACTGCCCACACACTAGTGTCCAGCACCTTAAAATTAATTGTACTATTAAAATGATGTATAGTTAGAAAAAAAAATACAAAACACATGAAGCAACATTACAGACAGGTATATACTCCATAACAACATAAGATTTTAACACTAAGGGGAGAAAACAGTTTCAGCACAACTAATTAGTATACTAGAAAGAGGTGCCTAATTTGTTTTGCAGTGACTTTTTATGGAGTCACCTCAGCAACTTAAGTTCTAAAAGGGACAGAAGTTCCAACAAGTCTTGAATGTGCAAGGTCCTCCATCATGTTACTATAAACAGAGGAGCAGATGCCTCATTCCATTCAGGCAGAAAATGACACCGACTGGTCCAAGCCAGGAAGATTTACTACTAGCTCCATTAACTGAGACACAGGGACATTTGGGGATTGAGAGGAGCAGGCAGTAAACCTTACTAGCAGGCCTTTGTGCCTAGCCAAGCAGAAGCAGTTCTGGTTCTGTCTGACCTCTTACTGGGGCAAGCAGACCCCAGATGGTGGCCTCTTCTGGTAAAGCCAGGGCTTCCAAAGGCCCAGAGGCTGTCTGACACCTTTGTCCTGTACAGCAAGGTATGGGGTGTCTCTGAGTCTCAGGTCTGCTGCAGGGACACACAGGATCTGACTGCACCATCTCCACACACTTGAAACACAGGAGAACTGCAGCAGGCAAGGGCTCCTTTCACACTCAGTGGAGAGAGTTGAACACTTTCTTAGAGCAGTACAGATCTCAAGTGATGCATCTGCCTCTGAAGGTGCTCATTTCTCTACAACGATCATAAAGCCTGTTGAATTTTCTCCCTATTTACTTAGGGCTCTCAGACATTTGCCTGAATCTGGGAAGCATGAAATTTTATATGTATATATAATCAGACTGGCAACTGCACACAATTCCACCAAAGGAATGGGAAAAAAAAAATCACATCACAGAAAGGTATTTTAGCCAACACCCCAGGGAATCATCATGAACACCAACTATCTCTTATGCAAGAGATGGTCATTTCAAAGCAAGGGCAAAAGAAGCATCTCCCACATACTTTGCAGTCCACATTATCCATCTCTGGATAAAAGCATAGATGTAGTTTGAATAGATCCTTTTGTAATGGTCGTACAAAGGGACAATTTAGATTAAATGTGAGCCTGAATCCGTAATTTGGTTTTAATCTTATTAAGAAACACAACTACCATTGAATTATTCAAGTAGCTAAAATAAACATACATCATGGAACAACACTATTTCAAATGTCTGTTGTCAACAGCCATTTGTAAGTATAGTTTTAAGAGATAAGATTTTTCATACCTATTTGCGTATCTCAAAGTATTTAGAGTGTTTTCACATGATGCCATCCCTGGAGAAATTGTGGCAATCTGGAGAAAACAAGCCACACGTTAGTAAATAATTTTCTACAGATGAAAGGGTAGATGAATTTAAACATATATATGTTTTAATCTCCAGTTTCATTTCCAATCTTCTGCAAAAAACGTCTGCTACGTACAGCTGTCCTTATACGACAACATCTCAGGGACACATATGTCCATTCAAAGCTTCAATTTAATTATTTTAACCCTACGAGGAAGGTCAAGAACTCATAGAAATTCAATTTCCCCAACCATCTTGGTAACATACTGTGTAAATGTAAAATGGTCACTGAAAAAATACACTCCTCAAGAAAGGAAATATACAACTAGACCCTAAGTAGACCCCAAGGTCTAATATATCATATAAACCATTACTACACTATTTTCTTTTGAGACTCTCCTCCATTCAAGGAGATTGTATGTTGATTTTGGCCACATCACAAACTCAATTTAACAGTAGTAAAGATAAGCTTAACTATTTTCCTAAGTAGAAACTTATTTTTTCTCAATTAGAACTTATCTACAAACAATACTTAATAGAACACCTTTTATGAGACTTATCTGGAATCTAAAGGTCCTTCTTTTTCCAGTTAAATTAACTACTCTGAAGGTAGCACCCCATTTCCCAAAATCAGCAAAAATTAAAAGTGATTGAGAAAAGTGGGACCATTTTGTGTCCTCGTTTCTCTCAGTAGTCCAATTTTTTCGCCTGTGTTCTTTCCTTAAGAGTCAAAAAAGCTCTACCCAGAACAAACACCTCTGTGATCCTACACACTAACATTTTTGTGGCATCAGACTCAGGAGACCGAAACTGTAAATAATCACCATCTTCTTCTTTCATCCTGCTGCTGACATTCCTGTGTAAAAGCAGAGGTAGTCATCCCAGTGACTTTTGCTTAACCTGTTTACTACCACTGCTGTAGCACTAGGAGACTGCTCCAACACCTCAAAGAGCATAAGGTACAGCTGCTCGAGGGCAGTGCCATTGTAGGTGCCTTGGTCTGTGTGAATACCATGTTCACGTGCACATGAATTTGTGCACAAGCCTTGGTGTTACGACCTCTCCTCAAGTCCCAACAAACCCAGCCAAGGCAGGACAGGAGACTAGGACCTTTCTGTTGCTCACTTTCTTGTTCCTAACTCCAAATAAGGATGGAAAGAGCTGCACTGCTTATGGACAGGAGTATCTTTAAGACCTGTGATAACCATTGCTCCTATTCGAACGTGTCCACACTGCTTGTAAGACATCACCGTTGGATCAATGGCACTGTTGGGACACTGAACTCTGCAGCTTCCTACTCCCACCCTGGAGGGTTGAGGGATCTGACCACTTCAGCTGTGGCTGCAGCACATAAAGGAAGTAACATGTCAAGGAGCACCACTGGTTAAAAAGTGAGACTATTCTATGTAGTCACACTGCAACTTTCAAACAACAATTCATTATCCTACAATGCAACTCTTCAAAAACTTTAAATGATTTCTCAAACTATTTAAAGACAAGAACAGTAAAACTGTAATGACTGATAAAATTTTTAAAAATCTATTTATGTTGACTATAAGTCTCTGGATTTCTCTTGAAAGAAGCAAATCATAGTCATAACTGTCCACATTACAAAGTAATTTTCAACGTATTTTTCTAAAATTTGAAAAAACAGGCGTTTCCAAATCACGATTTAATGTTATATACTGAGAGAACACTCCATCCCTAAAGATGTAACTTTTACAATTCCAAAATATCCAAAAAGAATAAAAGGAAAAAATCACATTAAAATGACGTGTAGAAACTACCCAATGAGTTTTACTCAAATATCCTCCTTACAGCTTTGTATATCAGAAAGCAAGTGGAAAACACAGAGCAGGTATTTTATTATTTCTGGAATCCTTCAGTAAGTTAAAAATCACATCATTTTATATGCATTCCATATTGAAAAGCACCACATAGTTGCAAAATGTCTTATTCAAACAGCACATTTGAACAGTGGATCAAATCTGTCTTGTTGAGAAAGTCCTCAGCAATAACCTTAGCTGCTGGCTAGAGTTAAACCACAAGAGTACCCTAAGATGAAACTCTGCTGATTAAATTCTTAATTAAAAAATAATGTAAACAAGCACTAAAACCAGAATGTCACAAGTGGTCCTACTACTAAGAAAAATAGCAGAAGAATGAATTTGAAAGCAGTATCTTATCCTCAAAGATGCTTCTTAAACTTAATTGTGAAGAGACTGTGTGAATGAGAAAATTGTGAATGAGAAAATAAAAAAATTAATTCAAGCATATTTCCACTTTCAGAAGGGATTATTTTTTTTAGTTAAGAACTTCCATTAAATATTCACAAACACCAACTGCATGATGTGCAGAGAGTGACTGCCAACAGGCTAATTTTTCAGACCTCCTTCAGCAGTGTAGATACACCTGCTAGAATTGTACCATCTAGCTATCTAATCCTGCACAGGATACATAAAGTTAGAGAGTCATACAATGATTTGAGTTGGAAGAGCCCTCTAAAACCCATTTAATTCAAGCCCCATGCAGTGATCAGGGATACCTTCAGCTTGGTCAGGTATGTCTCAGTAGGAAAGAAAGCTATCCTGCCATTTCATCAGAAAACTGAAGGAAAAAAGGTTAATAAAAATGCTATTTTACCACCATTTTCAAAGCAGAACCACACCTTAACAGCTAAAGGGAAGATTAAGCTACCCTAAGACCATGGTTTTCACACTGTGGTCTGCAGCCTTCTCTGGCATCTAGACTAATTAATTCAAAGGAGCCCATGAAAAGTAACTAACACAAACAAGCTTAGTAATCAATACACACTGCAGAGAGTTTGCATTCTCGTAAGGAGAAACGTTAGGGATGCACAAATAAAACAACTGATGTCAGGACTTTTATCTGTCTTTTCACTCATCTGTCAGAAGAATTCTGTTTTTCAGGCTGGTGCAAATGCACTTTTACAGCTATCCAACAATTATTTACATATTTATACAGAGTTATACTGAAATGTGGAGCTTTAAAAATTAGGATTTTAAGCAAAGTTAGTATAGCCGAAATCAGCTAAAGTAGATTCAGTAAGCAAACCCAGCTAGAGTTAATTAAAGAATTAATGTTTAACCAAAGCATTGAGTTAGAAGTAAGCCTTAAAGTGTAGGCAACTAGTTGCTTGTCATTTTATATTTGCTCGGCTGTACTTACAAAGAGAAACAGCAATTACTAACCATTCTCCCTAAAAGACCCATTCAAACAGGAGAAGAATAGAAGAACTGGATGTTTTTCAAAAGCAATTTGTATTGTCAAAACCCAGAAAAACAGAAAGGTCAAAGAGAGGAAGACGAGTTTTACTTCATCATTCTTGACATCCCCTCAAATTATGCGACCACCAACTCATTTAAAAAACAAACCACGCACGCTTAAGAACTATTCAGCTAATTACCATATGGAGCGGGGAATGGAGGTATTAATGTGATTAATAGGTGTTTGTATTTTGAATATTCAAAACCCCTTACAAATAAATAGACCTTGTATTGTTTGGTGCATTGCTCTGTGCATTAGGGAGCTGTCCCAAGCAGCAGCCCGGCGCTGAAATAAACATCCACTTTCTAACAACTCTGTTAGAGAGTCTTCGTCCATCTCTAGTTGGGTATCGATATTAGATCAATACTCATAGTTTGGTGATTCAATAATAGTTAATTTAAAATACTTACAATAAATTTGATTTTTATTCTATTTTATATATTATGTTTATATATTCTTATATATATATCTTATGTATTTACAACAGCTATTCATATAAACTATCCAAATAACTTCCACCTCAATAGCCTGAAGCATATTCTGATGACCTTGATACCAACTTTAAATTTAATCTTTGTCATTTAAAAATCACAACTCATCTCTGTATTTCCACCCTCTTTTCTAGAATTATGCAAAACAAGCAAGACTCTTTTATAATTAAGACACTATTAAAAACAAACAAACAAGCTTCTCAAGTTAGAAGGGTTTCTAGCTGCCAGCCTATCTAGAACACTAGAATAAGCAATAAAAAAGGTCAATAAAAAAGTGAGAAGGGAACAAGTTATCTAAAATCACAGAATCACAGAATCACTTGGGTTGGAAAAGACCTCTAAAATAATTTAGTCCAATCATTAACCCAGCCAAGCCCAGCACCATGTCCCTAACTAGCACATCTACACATCTTTTAAAGATCTCTAAAGATTGTGACTAGACCACTTCCATGACCAGCTGTTTCCAATGCTTGACAACCACTGTGGTGATGAAATTTCTCCTAATATTCAATCTAAATCACTGAGAAATGTCTCTTTTGAAATCTCCCTCAACATATAATGTCAATTAGTGAAAAAACTTAAGTCTGAAACTCTAGCAACCAATTTTAAACATAAAAGCCTAAATTTGCAGTATCTTTTCTCTTTGTAATTAGAAGAGTTAACCAAATCAACTTACCATACAGGTACGTGAGTTTTCTCCAATGAATGAATCTCTTAGCACCTGAGTAAGTTTACTTGCTCTGAAGGGTGTGTGAGGTTTATTTCGGCCTAAGGCTCTAATGCACTCCTGAAAGAACAAAGAGGTTCTTTATTATGGATTAAATAAACATAATAAAAATGCAATTCAGAATCAAAATACATGCTTTACATTTGATGCACTCCCCCCAAGAAATCACCAAAATTTACCACTAAAGCTTGGATTCAATAAGTGTTAGGCTTCTACCTCTCATTATACTCAGTAGAGAGGAAAGAATTTGAAAAGGATTAGAACCCTAAAAACTGTCTTGTCTCAATGTCACTCAAATTGTTTACGTCTATTGTATCCCACAACAAAACTGAACGGTGTTGATGTGAAGTGTTTAGGCTAACAATTATTCCTGATTATAAGCTACAAGAGCCTGAATAAACTACAGTCTCTGCCAGCAGCAGCAGTTTGGACAGGGACACGCATTAACTGCATCAGGTAAAAGCGGTGGCTTTGATTCTGATTTTACCACTGTCTTTCTTTACAGCTTAGAAGGAAAAAAACCTTCTTCTGAAAGCCTGCACAGGTCACAAACCAAGTAGGCATAGCTCTCTACTTAGCATAGGGAGACACTTGAAAACATTAGGCCACTCCCTAAAGTATTATTAAAGTATTCTTTATGTGACGAAACAGAGATAAGGTCTTCTCTTACATTCCTAGAGGCAAGGGGCTACACTTATATTTGCAATTGATTGGGTACCAGTAAGCAATACTGTACAGATGTAAATATAATGAAACTGCTACAGAAGTTAGCAGCAACTAAGTACAATAGTGACACCAAGATACCATTAATCTAACCATCACTTCTGTCCACTCAATACTCTAATACTGTCTAATAAGTTGTTCTTATGCAAAGAAATTTTAAATTTTTGAACTGTTGCCATCATAATATTTTGACTGTTAATTCCACATTCTGCATTAACAGACATTTCTTTAGATGCAGCGCTTCCTCAGAGCACTTTTAACATATCTACACACAGAACTTCTACAACCAACCATACTTCAAACGTATTTCAAATTAGTTTTACTTTTAGTTGTGCTAATAGATAGATGGCCTTTGTGCTACATGAATAATTCTACAGAAGTTCAACTAATCTTCCAGCTGCAGATATATCCTATATTGAATTGGTGATATGGCAGTCAGCAAGTTTTTAGCTGGTATTTTAATTTACAGTAATTTTTTTAATTTACAATGATTTTTAGCTTGCTTACTCCTGAAAAATTGATACTAATTGACACTAATCTCCTTATTAGTAAAAGATTATAGAAGGACACCACCAGATTTGAAATTTGTAACAGAGTTTTAAACTACATTTGGTTTACATTACAGCTCTGAAACGCAGGTAACAAAATGACAACACCAGTTCCATGTAGAGACATTAGAGAAGTAACTTCCTGGACCAAAATCTTGAAGTTAAGACAGGACTGATATTCAGAAGGAAAGAGCACATCTTGGATTAGCAAGAAAGACTACTTTGTCAGATTGTACTAGTTTAATTGGAATTTGAAAATAACTTCATGGCTCCTGAATACAAATGGAAAAGGCTGCGTAATGTTTTTGGGGATAGATGAAAAATGGCAAGCATGTCATTGAGAAACTTCTGTATTTCTGTACCACTTTTTAGACCTTTGAAAGACCTCCATTCTTTTTTATTTCCCCATTTCCCATATAATTTGGATGAAAATCACTAGTACAGCAGCAGCAGTACCTTTTGCTGTAATTAAAACGACAAGTTGGATAATAATTAATCAAATATGTTATATGAGCACTATCCAATACAAAATAAATAAACTGAAAAAAAAAAAAAACCCAAACCAAACTCCCAAAAAAGAATAGCTTTATTCAATCACATTTGGAAATGAGTAGTAACATTAACCCAACGGTCCCTGCATTGCTTACTGTGATGTTAAATCAGAATAGGCCACAGTTTGGAACTGCTGCTTCCAATTTTTCAACATGCCATTCAATTTTGTAATGACACATTATACATCACAGTTTTGTGGTATGTTGTGAGATCTGTTTAGTCAGATGCCAGTCTCCTCCCAAGTTTATACTGGGAATAAAAAAGTAACCACATGGATATTCAGATTTTTTTATATTAAACCAGTGTTGGTGCTGAGAGTAGTAAACCTAAGCAAAATAAACCAAAAACAGAGATAAATACTAAGACATTCAAAACTACTGTTTCTCCAGTTTGAAATAAAAAAAATTACTTTCCCTGTTTAGACTGAACCTTTTTTAATCACTATAAAACACCAAATAGAAAAGGCAGATGAATATTTAAGTAATACTTGTTAGCTCTGTTTATATGTCCTGGATTGATGTATGAAAATCTGTAAAGCGACTGTATCAGACATTTGCTAAGAAGAAGAGTTGTCGAAAAAGAGTTACACCTTTCAAGGTTTATTTCAATTATTTGCTAGTTTTTTCTGGACATGCTCCTGTTGTTTTGCTTTAATCAATATATTAACAGCAGTAATATGTTGTCAGTGTACTTCTATTTTTTATTTTAAAAAAAGAATAAATAGTGAGATCAGTAAGAATATTTCCTGTTAGTATTTCATATATTGAGTACCAAAGTAAGTAATTTGCCTTCTATTTTAGATATATAGCAGAAATGTCTAACAAATTCAACCACTGAGGACTTTTTATGAAATTAGTGTTTTGGGGTGCTTTCTTGTTTCTTTGGGGGTTTTGTTTTTCAGTTGGTTGGTTAGTTTTGCTGGGGTGTTTTGATTTTGTTTTACGAAAACCACAAGCAACTTGATAGCACAATGTTTCTGCATTGTTTCTACCTGGGACTTTCTAAGTGTCACCTCAGGCATTTAGAGGAAAAATCAATACATTGGTTTACCTGTTGTATCAGTAGACAATTAGTAGACAATCAAAGCCCACAAAACCACTAATTTTACTTGTCACTGCTGTTATACATAGGCTTCCACCTACTCAAAGGCAATAGAAACATATCAGTTACCTTGAGTGCTAAAAGGCTCTTGTTAATTTCTGCACCTTCCAGTCGAGTCTGTCTATCCGCACTCGAAGTATCTGCTCCCCTTTCATTGCCAGCCAAGTCAATCAGAGAAAATTTACCATGCAGTTTTCCTTTCCTTCTGAGGATAATCTGAAACACTGCATGGCTTCGAGATGAGTGTGCATTTGCGGATGTCTGGCCAGACGTCCTTTAAACAAGTAGAGAGCAAAGAAGGACATTAACTGGTGGAGGACCATACATGTTAAACACAAATCTCACAATAGTAAGTTTTTCAGGGCAGATTCCTGTATTTTTTCTCATATTGACAGCATGCCTAACACTCTTGTTGACACTAGATATAGAACTCTAATAACTGGATACACATAGTATAATTATGCCTCTTTTTCCATCTCCTCAAGTGGAAATGGAAGATTAGTAACATTCTGCCTCCTTTTTAAAATCATATATTCATCTATTTCAGATTATCAGAGAATTTACACAAAAAATGCTGATGGCACTTTTATCTGATCATGCAGTAGTCCTTGCTCAAGGCTAATTTTAAGAACAGTGAAGCGGAAGTCTTAAAAAAAAATAAAAAATATTGTGTATAACTTCTGCCAGTATGCATCAAGGCCTTTTAGAGATAAAGAATCTGGCAGCATTCCAGTTTTTAAATGATGTGAATTTAAGTTAGTAAGCTGCTTACATAATGCATGCAATTCACAACCTCTTGAAGAATCAGTTATTTCTATCTAGGAGACAGAGAAATTCTAAATGTCTCTATTTAAAACCTAGGTAGATTCCTTACCTGCAGACAACACAATCAAAAAATCCCTTGCATATTAAAAGGCATCAATACAAAGATACCTCAAAAAAATCTTGTTCTGATTTTTTAATGTACAATGAAAAACTGGTGTAAGCTATGGAAGATACCTGCAGCTGTTGCCTACTTCAATAAGTTTAAGAACATCTTCAACACATTTGACTTCCCGCTCCTGCAATCCCACCACTTGGACTTGCTGTTTACCATCTTCTAACACTCTTAATTTTGTCTTCCTGTTCAACAAGTCAAAAACCTTAGGGAAGGAGGAAAACATAACAGTTAAGAGAGAAGCTTTAAAAAAAAATTCCTGTTTTGAATTCAACTTCAAATAATGCAAAACATTCCATGGAAATAAATTATTAGAAGGGAACTGTAAAGAATTCTTTGAAATACAGCTTTTAATAAAAAGAGGAAAAAGATTTTTATGTGACAAGCTCAAAATTTTGTGTATGAGAAACTCCTTTTTTAGAAAAAGACCAGGTACTTACCTTACCACTGTAGATCTCAAAAAATGTTGCATATACTTGAAGTTCCAGCTTCTTATAGTTTGGCCTCTTTAGCATTAAAAAGACATCTCGAGCTGTGAATACATTTCCAGAATAAAGAAAAATCATGTGTTTTCATTTAATTAAGATTCATTCATGTGTAAGTCTACTTTACAGCATCTCATATTTTGCAAGAACGACAGATAGGGTCAGTCAACCAAGCCTAAAACAATGCAATCTAAACTGCCACATTGCACTGGAAGATGCAGAAAACTTAAATAATCTGTTACCACATTCTTGCTAAGTAGTCTATATTTACATTACTGTCAAAGGATACAGATCTAGGGACAACTTTTGATGTTACCAAAGCTCCGTTGGAATGCAAAGTATGTAAACTCTTATATTTGTATGACAAAGAGTAGAAAATTTATTGATCTTAACAAGCCTGCCAAAAGCCAACTGATCAATAGAGTCTCACCTGCAAGTGCATATATGCCTTTAGAACAATCTTGGTTCTTTCCTGAAAAGTCACCACCCATAGTCTAAATTTAAAAAAAAATAGCAAAGAAAAAAAGAAAAAAACATAAAAATCACAGAATAGTAGGTAACATATTTCTTATTTATTAGAACTCATCTAAGTGTGCCATATTTAAAAGAATAGTATTGTAGAACTACTTACATGAGTTTTCCCACTGCCTGTTTGTCCATACGCAAAACAAGTGGCCATTCCCCTTTCAAATATGGTCTCCACTAATGGTCGAGCTGTAAACCTTAAATGCAAAAGATGCTAAACTTAAGGAACTGAAATACTTTAATATACCACTACCACAAGGAAAATTAAAATGTGAAGGCCAGAACTGACAAAATTGATCCTGTACTTGACAGATCAAAGCACATTTATACATTAATTTCTGAAGTAAGGAGACTACAAGCTCTAAGGTACTAAAATTTTCCAAACCATCACAAGCTATAAGGTCTCTCTCATTTGTTTTACTATAATATTATCCTCCTTTAAACCCTAAAACAATGATTTCCTTGTTTTACTGATCCAACATCCCATAGTTTTACTAAACAGAGCTCCATAAAGATGCTAGACTAAGATATTGAAGTGGGACAGTGTAGCAGATAGGAGTTTTGTCAATATCAAAATTCTGCAGTAGGTTTTTTTTATCCCAATATCAACTTCCAAGATTAAATTTGAAAGAGGCAAAAACAACATTGCACATCTCAATTTTTGAGAACATGCACACATTAAGAAAGAGCTCAAGATAATGGATACCCAAGCTCTTAAGAATGAAAAAAATTCAGTTATCCCTGGGGTACAATCTGCTGTATCAAAAATATTACCTGAAGTATCATTTCTTTTTTTTGATAATTAATTATATTTTAAGAAACACAGAGTTATTATTCCTGCTTCAGTTGCTTATGACCATTATTTCCTTATAAACGCCAAATGGAAAGAGCAAGTGAATGGAGTGCTACATATGGAGAGGATTCTCTCTGCAAAACTCTTTCTAAGCTTTTTCCAATTGTTTACACAAAAATGACCTATAAGTGACCAATAAAGGAAAAAAACAGTTACAGAAACACTGAGATGCTACCAAGTTCTTTCATTCTGCTTTCAAACACAAGATCACTTACAAAAATACTGTGGGCAAGACTGAGCCATTCAGCAGCAAATCAGGGTTATGTAAAGAATCTACATCCAGCTGGATCATGAATTTTCAACAAGAATACACCAGATGATTCCTGAATAGCCTTAGTCTTTCTTTCTTTGCTTCTACTAAGTATATACCTTCTGTCTTCTCAAGAAGATATTCCTGAATTTTGATGTTTGTTCTTTCTATATTTAAAAATTTAAAAATTCATGAAACCTGTCCACCTTTGAAGCATACTCAATTACTTCTGTTTGACTGAATTTGAAACTATTTATTTTGCTGATTTATTTAAAAGACACTTAAATATATCTATTTTAAAGTATGGAGAAATACAAACATATCTTAGAAAGTTTTCATAAAGAATTATAGAACTCCAAATGATACTATCTCAAAGGAGTCCAACTTTTACTAGAACTTTTATTTGCCATCTTGGTCTTTCAGAAATGCACACTTGTCCCCTTTAAAGCTCATAAGGCATACCCATTCCAACTAGTGAGTGTTTTTTAATATTAACAAAAATTTGCAACTCTATGTTGTAGTTCATGGATTAAAAATACTTAAAATAAAGACTAATCAAAATAGTAACAGTAGTAATAATGGTAATAAGAATGGTAGTAGTAGTAATAATAATAATAGGGTAATAAAGGTACTTTTCTACCTTGAAAAGTTTAGATACAGTTTAGATACAGAGTAAATTTAGCATATTGGAGAAAACTGGAGCATCTTGACACAGTATTTTTTTCCTCCGTATGACCCTGAGGCTTCTGATGAGAGCACATGATAATACCTATCTTGATTGTCCTTCTGTTATTATGGGAGAACTTAAAGCAGATTGCCCTTCAAGTAATAATCATTATTGTGCCGTATGATGGAGAAGGAGAAAGACTAGATTCCTACTGTTTCAGTACGAATGCAATAATCTTAGAATACATTCCTGTATTGGCATTAATGTATTACATAATTAATAAAAACTCTTGAAAAAACTCAGTACAAAAATACAACAACGTTGTACACCAAAACCACCCCTCACGTTTTAAACAAACGCAGATAAATAAAGGAAGGAGGGAGATCAGAAGGAATGGGTTGAAAAGCAAGAGAATTATTTCATGCATCATCATCAACCAGCTGGCTCTCGCACAACTCTTCAATATCAATCAAGGCAAGGGAAGATGCTACCAGCAGATAATCAGCAGAGACAGAAATCTCCAAGGACAAGCTTTGCTGTTTAGAACTCTTTTGATAGTATTAGTTTTATAAGATTTTGCTCCCTTCTCTAATTATAACAAGCATAAGACAGTTTTTATTTTCACAACCTTTTAAGTATTCTTTTACTATCATTTTTTTGTTATCCACTAACAATCAGGGCATGGATTAAAAACAAGAAATAAGATATTTCGCTGTCAATATTCTTTAAGACTATGGGAAGCACTTCCCAAGCACAAGAAAAATTACCTTCACCAAATTCCTTTTTAATATCAATATTACCCGCAAAAAGCTTCACAGTACTTAGATGCATACCAAGATTCTGACCGAGATCATGTCACTGTGTCTAACATTGCCCACTACTCTATGTACTTCATTTAGCTACTTGTTCAAGGGAAATAGCTACTTTTAAACATGCTTTTAAAAGTGCTGTGTGAAATATTCCGTATTAACAGCAGAACTGAAAAAGAAGAGGAAAGAACAAAATGGGAGATCCAAATACCTTGGGCCTAAAAGTGGTTATGTGTCTTTGTAGCTGTTGGGTTTTAAATTAGAAAGATTTGGCATTTTCAGCAAGATTACTTAGCTCCATACACTTCCACATTACATCAGCCAGCTTGCTTCCAGAAGGTAAGTTAGCTCAGGTATCTTAGCATTACTGCAATATACACTCTCTCATTTTATTTGTACTCTTCCCTCACCCTCTACTGATTTGCTTCCATCTCTTAATTATCCTATATTCAGTTTGCAAGGTCTTTAGCACTAGGGCTCTCCTTTTCTTCCAGGTTTCCTGATGACCAGAAGCCATGCCTCAGGTTTCTCAGGTCCTGCACACAAACTAATAATAACACATTAACCTGGAAGCAAGTGGAGAACACATGATGTGACTCAAGTAATCAGCAGCTGAGGAGGCAGGCAATACTTCCTAGAAACTGGCAGGGCTTGGAGGAGGACTGGAAGTAGGACTGAGGTCAACAGAGGTGGAAATGACGTTGCAGGTGAAGAATTAGGGATAAAAAGTTAAAACAAAAGAATAAACAGGTAAAAGAATGGAGGTAGCAATATACCATCTGGCAACACAGAGATCAGGAATAAAGTCTAAGACCAATGTAAGTGTAACAGTTATTAGCATGGAAAAAAACATGAGAAAAAAGATTCACCAAAAAAAAAAGCATATACACATACCTGTAAACCATTTCATTAGGAGCCGTGTCATCAAAGGCATAATCAAAACGAAAAGTTTGGTTTTCTAGGTACCTTGTTAAATCCACCTTTTGTTTTGGTTCATGTACCATCACAACATCTTTACTAGGAATTGTTATTACATCAAGGTCTTTCATTAAAGTTTCTATAAAATAAGTGAAATATATATTTAACTAACAATACATCATTATTTTTTACATTTTCCCATTGTTTACACTCTTATAACATCTCAGATAACACAGCTCCTCCAAGTAACAGCACTGCAATGGATTTGGGCTTCTGATGCCTAGACAGTAATTTGCCAAGCACAAGGTTTCATTTTGGAAGTCTAATCATCCTATCCTACCAATTGCTAGCAATTAAAGAGAGGTGCAATGCTGTTTAGAAAGACTGTGATCATTAATTACAGCACTATCATTGTAGCTTGTTATGTCTTCCATAACACTTTTCATGGATTTGAGGTTTTATTGCTCAGTGATTATATAGTCTTCTACAGCTCACTGAATATCTTTTGAGTTTTTATAAATATCTTCTCTAGTGGAGAAACTAATGCCAGTACAATATTGCTTAGACTGTTGAACTTGAAAACACAAAGAAATAAACAACCTTATGATAATACATTTTACTGTAAAATTTTATCTTTAAATTTTCTTTAAATTATGCTTTCATTCCTTACAGACATTTTTATTTCTGTATTCCTCCTGGAACCTATAGTACACATCTCTAATATATAATTCCTCTAAAGTAAAATCCTTTCTAAAGTAAGCAGAAAAAGCTGAAAACTACAGTGATCCTTCCCATCACTTTTTTAGACGATAATTACTATACAGTACTGCAAGTTACTGCTAATTGTCATATGGTATATGAGTCAGCAAAACAGAGAACCCAGTGATCCATAATATGCACAAAAATAAAGACCCTTTGTGTATACAGTCAGGATCCACAAATGTGTCCTACTTGCATTTCTATGTAAAATTTCTTAAGGCATGAAGTTCAAGAATTTGATGTGAATTTATACAACCAGATAAAAACCTTTTAATGAGTCAACATCCTGATCAAACAGTACAATGGTTACCATTGCAATACATTACATGCCAATGGAAACACACATTCCAGTCACAGTGTAATCAATTTTTCAACTGCACTGCAATAAAATGAAATGCAATTATTCTGCAGCAATAACAGATAAAAAGTAAGGAACAGTGACAAAAAGAAATGTATGATGGGCAATTCTTTGCAGCAAAAACTTTTTAGTTTAACCAGTCAGAAGAGGGTTTTTCTTAAAAAACTGTTTGGAGTAAGACGTTTACTTCCTCTCAGCTATTTGGTAAGAGAACCTGCATTCTTTGATGACGAAAACAAAGAATAGTGTCTCTGAGACACACCATACATTTCACAATTATAAATACATGTCACTGAACTAAAACCTCAATACCGAACACCTACTTCCTGCAAAAGCAATGCATAGAACAATTGGAACTGAAAGCACCTAACTTTTTTGGTGACAATTCTCCATTTGTGAGATGACAAAACAAATTAATTTTATTTCTTCTAATCATAGGTCTACAGCCTAGAATCTAATTATTTTATACTTTTCTATTATTTTATGAGAAACACTATTTCTTATGAACTGAGTTTTTTCAGGAAATTATATCATGTGGGTACAAGAATATCATCCCCTGCATAGATTATTTAGTTAACATCTTTTTTACTACAGTTCATTCTTAAAAATGCGAAACAGCTTTAATTGTCAACCTCATTTTTACTTAGACATTCATCTTTCTACAAACACCTGATTATTTTTTAATAGCTCCCAACCACTAATGCCGAAGAATGAAACTTTCACAAAACTGAATCCTACTTCTGAATCCCAACTCATGTCCTGTAACAACGTCTTTTCATTTACTGCAATTTCACTTTGTCCACCTTCAGCACAAGTAGAAAGTGACATTTTTCCCAACCGTGAAAGTAAAAATGAAGAAGAAAAACAGAAGCAGCAATGTGAAGGGGAAAAATAAAACAAACCTAACTATATATTGGTATGGAAAATGGGAAAGGGAAAATATTTCTTCCACTTTCCTCTGGATATGCTTCAGATAATCCTAAATGTGTACTTCTGACAGTACAAAAACAATAAATGGCATCGTGTGTTGCTTCAGCATCAGAGTGATGCTCTTTTGAGTCCTTCAGCTGAACAGAATATAAGAGAAAGAGAAGGAAAGAAACATCTTGCAGTACTGGATTCAGACAGGCTGCAATCCAGTAGGCATTTGTGTTCCTAAACCCCCACTGAAAGTAAAGAACTTCCTAGGAAGATTGGAATTTAATTGCAATTGAAAGCCAAACAGTTTTTTGTTGTTTGGTTTTCGTTTTTTTTTTTTTAATACAGACTCCAGTCTGATGAGCAGGCAGTAAGAAAAATAGTTCAAACACTCATCACATAAAATAAAAAAGTCATTAGGGAGACTTTTTAGTACTTAACAGTTTTTTACTGGCATTTGGCATGCTCTAGGGTAGTTTTGCTAGCCCTGAGCAGTAACTCCAGGGTGTACAAGTCTTCTGTTTGTCTGCAATCCACTAGTCCTGTGAGGACGTCCTGTACATGTTTAGGCTCCAAACACATAATAAGCACTTCCTTGATGTCTGATTCAAGACTACTTGAAAGTATAAAAATATATGCACAAAAAATATTTTTGTATGAAGGTTTTCACTGTGTAACTCTCTGTTCAGGAGACCACATGAAGGATACTTTAAAATAGCAGTGATCCTAATACAATGTAAGAATACTAAAGAGATTCCAGTATAATTCATTTCCAGATCAACTAAGTACATCTTAGAAGACAATGGGGAAAAAATACACTTTCCCTGTGCCTCAGCTCTGAATACATAAAATTGTGGCAGCTAAACTACTTTTTTCCCCAGGTTACATCAAGTCAATGAATCTTCTAGGTCCATCACACATATTGTCTAAGACAAGAGTTTAACCTTCAATCACTATTTCTAGGTAGTTTAACACAAATACGAATAATGTTACTATCAGAAGTAGCTTTTCAGATAGTAAATGAACAAAATCTTCAAAGATCATACCTTTTTTATTGAGGGGTCGTTTTCGTACACAAACACAAATTCTGTGCTCATCAATCTGCAAAGGAAAGCCTTTCAGTGAACTATACCCAATTCCAGGTACAAAACATTTAACTTTGGCTTCTCTTTTTGAATTAAATAACCAAACATTTAAACAAGGAAAAATTTGCAAGACAGTGAGTCATCTTAACATGTAAAAACCCCTTGTGCCTGCACAGTAGCCAAAAAACCAAAAGGGAGAACCACACAAAAGGGAGAAACTCCCTGCAGACAGTGATCTAATCTAACAGAGCAACAGGTACTATTGAACTATTGCAAGCAAATCCAGCTTTACAGGGTAGACTTGCTATTGACAGAAATTGCCACATTCTCTGATTTCCATAGAATTTGACAGTCTTGATCATTTAAGAATTCAGCTCCTCTGACTTGTCTGCAACACAACACCTTCAAAGATCAAATATTAATCATTATGTTGATGGTTTTTCAAATAAGTTTCATGGCTTTGTGTGCACATCCCTTAGCATCCCAGGAAAGTTTACCATACAAAGGCTGAGTGACTACTTAGTATATAATGGCATAATTTAATATCAAAAAGATATTAAATAACAATAATTTAGTAAACTAGGACTTCCAAAACCTACTCATTTCAGTATCAACAAATTACTGGAAAAATAAGTCCATGTTATTCTGAATACTAATATATATTAGAATACCTATTTTTCACATTAACAGATAGAAGTATACATTGAAAAAAATGAAACCACACATCAAAAACATAGAAGGATCACACATTTCCATGTTGCTGGCATACTTACAGGATCTGCAGTTGTCAGTGGTCTATAATCCAAACTTCCCCTGAAATCTCTTATCATACACATAATTTCATAATTTGGGTTTGTAGCATCAACATCCTAAGAAAAAGTAAGAAACAGACTCTGTTATACTTTTTGTTTCCAGAAAAAGCCTAAATTAATTATTTACTTAAAAAGTAGGCATTAACTGAAATCTTATTTTTTTTCTGCAAAACACCAGAAATGTCTCTTGCAAGTTTAATGTAAGTTTAGTGCCTTTTTCCATTCTGGTGTAGCTAATTTACTGACCATAAAGAAAACAATTATATGTTTCCCACGCCATGTCTTTGGATGGTATATAATAAAAAATACTTTTTAATGGAGGACTCATTAATAGTCTACTCAAGAAAGAGAAATTACTCCTGCCTCTGCCATTACCTTCACACTAAAGAAACATATAGTCAACACTTCGTTATCTCAGGTATGGCACTCTGACAGATGCACATACTCCACGACACAGGAACAACAAGTACTACAGAGGACAGTGCAGCAACCTCAGCTGCTCTTAATACAATCCTGCTGGATACAAGTCAGTTAAAGTAGGCTGGTCCTAATATTGGTCCTGTGTTAATTTAAACACAAATTTGGATGCATTGCAAATTCTTCCAAGGCTCCCAAATCCTCAGCAAAGCAGAAGCAATCCCAAGGATACTCAACAGGCTACATCTTAGCTGTGATGATTTTGGCTAGTATAGAATTAATTTTCTCCACAGAAGAATGTGGTATGCAGCTCTGTTTTTGGATTTGTGCTGGAAACAGGGCTGATAATACATGGATGTTTCAGCTCTTCCTGAGCAGCACTTACACAGCAAAGTCCTTTTTTGGTCCTCACCCCACCCCAGCAGCAAGGCAGTCAACACAGCAAGATACTGTGCCCAGGACACAGGCACAGTAACCCAACCTTAAACCAGGAGCCATCAGTATCACAGTGAATGGACATGTAAGAGTCCATGCGTGGAGCACCACGAAGCTGAGCTTGAGCCTACCCTATTTTCTGAACAGATTAAACAACTTCCGTCACTTCTCCCTGCAAATACCTGTTTTACAACACTTCAGGACATGCTGCTGATGCCAAATATAACCAGCTCTGGTGCTCAGACCCCCTACAATGTAAAATTTCTGAATCACAGCTGGCTGTGGAAACAGTGTAGGCACTCTCAGAAAGCACTGAACAGCAGTTAGTACGCTGAAAGGAAGCCAGCTCATTCTTTGCACTGTGAACAGCCAATCCTCACCTCAGAAAAAAATGTATCCTGGTAATCAGACTGGACCTTGATGTCATTCACTCTAACTACACTGAACTAAAAATTGCTGACAGTAAGTCTTCACAAAATGTTTCTTTATAACATTCAGAAAAGAGTATTGTTTATCAAGGGGAAAGCATTTACCTAATATTCTTAAAGCCCTGTTTAAATGTCTTGCATACTAGAAGTCAGTGCTTGGTGAATTACTGCTTCATTTCACAATGACTTTCTCATATAGAAGTTTAAGATTCAGATGCAAGAGGAGTGTTCACAGAAGCAATAAAAAGAAAATTTTACAAGTAACACCACTTCAAAGTATTTTAATATATAAAGGCAAAAATGGTCATTCCTCACATATAAAGATATATTAATGTTTTGTACAAATGGATGTAAATTATAAAACATAAATTTAATACAGGTAATTTTAGGTCAACTTGGTAACATCGTTAAACCATGAAAAGTAAATTGTATAAATGATTTACCTGATGGTGGTAGTTCTCATGTCAGCAGCAGATTGGTACTATCTCTTTAGAGATTAACACATATGCACACAGCTGCCAACAAGATTACATTCCCAGCTTTCCTAAAGATTTTATACCATTGTGACAGGAAGTCATTTAATATTAAGAGATTTTTCTCAAAGGATTAGCAACTTCATTTCCTTCACACAAGTTTCAAACAACTGGCTGCCAAGCTGCTTGCATGATGAAATTACAAATGTTTAAAAAAAAAGTTAAGAAAAGGACTAGTTTAAAAAAAAGAAACATTAGAAGTCACTGTTTAATCTTGAGCCACAAATAGATCTACAAAGTATTAAAGATCATAATGAACAATTTATCATAATTTTGCATGACTTCCTGTAGAATAACAGACACCTCTAAAACTCACAAATCAAAAGTTTGGTTATTGTCAAAAATTTATTTTCCCTAAGAAACAGCTACCATGAGTAGCTGTTCTCTGAAGAACATGTTGCAAGGCAGTACTTGAAAGCAAAGATTTCTGTAGGAAGAGGAGGAAAATCATCTAAAGTAGTAGTTATGAGAGCAATCCTACTAAACACTAAAATATTTGTCAAATCTGTACACAGAACAAACATACTTCAAGATTATCACAGTTTATAAAAATTATTAAAGACTGAAAAAAAATCACAATTTTGCATATTTCTCTTGCTGACATGTGATTTCCAGTTGAGCTAAAAATACTAACCTGAGCTCTCTTTTCTCTAAGTTCCTGCTGTTGTAACCTTCTTTTCTCACGCTTCTCTTGCAATTTTTCAACCTCTTTTACACAGTTAGATTTTCTACGTGCTTAAAGAAAAATATGCAATTTTAGAATACTTTCCATATTTACACTGTAAACTTCAATTAGATTAACGTATCAATAATCAGAATGCATTAACTATCAACTATACTTTCAAGCAAATCTGTACTAGCATGGAATCATTATGGCATTTAAATCTCTAAAATGCATAAAATTTATTAGAAAAATGCCATGGGAATGGGACAACAATTACACAAACGAAAATATGACCTTGAAAAAATATTTGGACAGATACATGTGATCTCTTGGCTTGAATTAAAAGTAAGCCTAGACAAATTTTTAAAAAACTGAAAAAATAAAGAGAAGCTAAACAACACCACCGTGGTTAAAAGAAAATAAAGGAAAAACAAATTCCAAATACTACAATTATGATGGAAATGTACATATGTTTAGCCATAGCTTTCTGTAAAGCTTCTCAAGGAAGCTCACAGACAACTGATCATTTATGGATAACACATAATCCAAGAGAATGTACATGTAATGCCCAGAATGAATGAGTCCTTGATACACGGTTTACATACAAGGGGGTCCAAATTCCTTTTTTGCAGCTTGAACTGGAGATATATCTGAAACAGTACCATTCTGTTGAGAGGAGGAAGACTGCTCAGGAAGCTGAGTAGGTCGTGCACGTGCAGAACCAACCACTGCGAATGGAAAGCAAAAAAGCTCATCCGGACATGAAGGAGAAACCTTTCTACCCATCTGTGAACTGCTTTGTTTGGATGAGATAAAATGAGGCCCCTTTCTAAACACAACAATTTACTGTGGATGAGGAGGAGTCATACTCATGGAAAATCTATTAATAAAACATCTGGTATGCAGACTTTTTTATCCTAGAGCTGTACACTAACACAACTTGATTATTAAGTACCAATTCTGCACATATTTTTAAATACTGCAGAATTAGTACAACTTACTATGTGCACAGAATGAAGCATTTACTGGGAGATATGAGGTCCTGAAGCATAAAGTGTTTCAATTTTATTTATATTGTAATTCTACCCAAAAAACTAGTAAGAAAAAAAGCCCCACTCTTTCTCATTCTCTAGATTCTACAAAATGCTCCAGCCTCATGAGCCTGTGATCTCTGGAGGAGCAAAGTAACAGAAATTAAAGCCGCCAGTCAAGTGTAGCACAATCTGTAAGTGGAAGAAACAAGCTTTTCTGCCTCTGTTCTGGAAGGGATACAGATACAATCAGTATGTTTAAACTTATGCATTGATTCTATATGCGCTAAGAATTCCAGTTTCTGAAGATGCTGTGGTATCTTTTTCCAGTGAATGCAGTGGGAGTGGTGAGCATGCAAGCCTCTGCGATTGAGCTGAACACTTTGTTTTTCAAATAGTTGTTTCCATCAGCCCTGCTTCAGCTGGCTTCACACAACTCTAACAGAGTGTGTCAGAAGAATAAAAAAGTGAAGGTATCAGCTTTGATCAGTAGCCAGAGATGACACTCCAAGCAAAGGCCAGATCACTGTACAAAAACAAGTTTTGAACAGGACAGACAAGATAAGTGCCCAGACCATTCACATATCATAGAGATCTAGTTTATAGCACAAATTGGCTACACAAAATAAGACAGTGTGTTGAGAAAAGTTGAATTATAAGGCCAAAAAAGAAAAATATTTAGGCCAACAGTGAACAGTAAGAGGCATGGTACTTACTAAAACACAAGTTACAGAGTTATTTCATACCAAACAGAATATTTACTACAAATGAGAAAATGTATGAATGTGAGGACAGTCTGTCAGTAAGATATCTCATATTTAAAAGATACTAGGTAGGAAAAAACCACTCTTGTATTTTCAATCTGCTTAATAACGCCAGAGCCAAATGGCAGAAGGGCAAAGGTGGTCCCAATCAGAAGAGTCTGATCACTTGCAAAGGTATGCAAGCCCACTTGTTTTCCAAGTTTAAACATACAGACTGGAATCTAGTCTGAAGAAATGTTAGCAGATTAATGTTTGAAAGAAGAATCATCATCATCATCATCATCATCATCATCATCAGTACAAGTTAAATTGAACATAGGAGAGAAAATGAAAACAATAAGCAGTAACTATTCTTTCACACATTATAGATGCATTATATCTGTATTCATCCAATACATACTTTTCACCTATTCTTCTGTGGTATTTCAGCAAATTTTTTACACTATTAACTGTAGAGTGATTAAGAAACCTGTAGGACTTAATATTCTTGAATGAACATAAACTGTTAGAAAACAACAGGCTGTTAACAAAAAGAAGTTAAAAAATTTTAAGACATTAAGAATTAAAAGTGCGCTACTTAGTGCATATTGAAACATTCAAATAAGATGAGGACACTTATACATGAGAAGTCCATGCATGATTTAACATTGCATAATTAATAATCTTTAAATTTTTGCACTGTCAGTTAATTCAGCTTCACTTTTATAATGCTATACTGCTTAAACTTGCATGTAAGTATTATTTGGTCAGTATGAATTCCTAAGTGTACATAGGAATAATTCTAGGAATTATATACCATATCTTTTACATGTCACAAGCATACACACTAAATGAGAAACACAAAACTATTAAGGATACTAGATAAACAGGAGTTTAAAATGTTATTGTAACTTTTTACTTCAATGAAATGGAAAGAGATAACATTTACCTCTATTATCTCTGGCAGGAGGCTCATTCTTAGCAGATAATATAGTTCGTCGACTCTATAAAGAAAGAAGTCTCTCTTATTTGAACACCATTATTGAAAGCATAAACTGCAGCCCCACCTCTGCTTCTTCCCAATAAATGAAAATAACACAACATGAATAATAGAGATCTTATTGCTGCCAAATCCCACCATGTAAAGGTAAGGGCTGAAGGCTGGTTGAACTGCATATAATTTTTCAATAAACCTCAAAATCTTTTCTATATCTTTCATTAAGACACTTAGTTATACATATATTAGTTCCCAACTCCCTCTCTGCCTTAAAAATATTTAGAAAACCCTATTCACCACAGGAAACAAAAAAAGAACACAGTTATCAAATAGCATCACAGTCACAAAAGTTAACTTAAAAATTTTAGCATAACATCATGTATAGAGCTACTGTTCAGACACTGAACATGTGGCATAGATTATTACCAACCTTCACAATTTTGTTTACTTTGGATGTTGCAGAAGGTGGTTGTAGAATCTCTGGACCAGGTTCAATATCTTCATCTGGTGCAAGATCTGGGTTAAGTGAAAATATGCTCTCTAAATCAATCTGTGAAAAAGAGCATAAAACATATTAATTACACTTAACATAAATCCTCTCTTTATCTCCTGTTATGTTTGACAATAACCAGCAAATATATTTAGTATTTTTACCCCACAATTTGTTCATTCTAAGATCTGAATTACTTTCTGTTCACTAAAACCAGACTCATCTTTGTCTTTGTATTATTTGAAAACACATCATTCAGTAAAGGGATGAATTAAAAATGACCAATATATAGTACAATTTTGTAAAGTGATCAAACTAAAAGAGAAGTAGCATGTGTTATTATGGTAATTTGACAAATACTGCAAAATATGTAAGACATTCTGTATCATAAAAAGGACATCTCAGTTATCTTAAATTTCCCAGACAGTGCAAACCAACAAACCGTAACAAGCCAAAAATTCAAACCATAGCTGAAACCATGTTAAATTTACCATTTTTTTTCTTTTGAAGTATTACTAAGTGTCATGCAAACTGCTGTAAAATGTAAGGGAAGAGGATCTTAAACGTAAGGGCAGGATCTTAAAAATATGATTTTGTAAAAGAGAGAAAGAGTTTTGGTCTCTACAGACATCTATTTCTCTTGGCTGAACCTTTCAAAGACTAAGTGCTGCATAGACTCTGTGTGTCTTCAGCTGATGAAATCACCATGACTTTATCATGGCTTCTATTTTTCCCCCTGTGCTTTCACAAAACCAGTAAAGTGTAATTATTTCTGACATGCTTCTCCAAACTGAAACTGGCTAACGTGGTCCAAAATTTAAAGGAAGATGGTGTAGGAAAGTGTTATACAAAAAGACACAGTTTCCTAAGGAAAGCAAGGCTGGAAAACAGCTGCCAAGAATAAGTGAAGAAGCAAACAAACTGGAAGTTAAATTCCTCAAGAATACAAACACTAGAAGATTTCTAGTTTAGCTCTCCTACTAGTTCCCTGTCTGAATCGTGTGTCATTCTCCCTCTTAAACATTTTATTTTTCTACTTGTAAAAATAGGATAACAAAGTCAGTCTTTGTAATCTGGTTCAAAATCAATAGATGAAAACAACTGCTTAAAACCTATGACACAGAGCTCAGGAATTCAAATTTGTAAGAGGAAACACAATTTGCTCAACATTTTCTGTACAGAACAGTCTGTGACCAAAGAATCATCAAGTAAATCAAGATTTATGCCTCATTTTTGTTTCCAGCACAAATTCCAAGTTAAATTCATAGATGGCAGGGATTTTTTTTAAAGTTCGAAATAAATAAGCTTACCTCTTTCCCTTTAGTATCTCCATTTTCAATCCATTCAACAGTTACACTTTCATTATCTTCATTTAGGGATGTTACCATAGCCTGGTGAATTCGGCCTAGAAAGCAAACACAGGCAATCATTTATTAACTAGTGGAAAAAAATTCCAGAACTTATTTTCATCCCTGCTCTGAGACATACAGAGAGAGGTGGGAAGAAGACGGTTGAAAAAAATGAGGAGATAAATAGAAGGTGATTGCAGGCCACACAGTGCGAAGTGGCTCAGACCTGACCCACCTGTGGAGGCTCTAATGGGACAGTCAGCATCCAAGTGAAAAGCATGATGAACAGAAAATTGAATGGCAAGTAAACAGAACCCTCAGGAAAGCCTGACTCTCTCTCTTCAAGAACAGAAAACTCTAATACCAGGAGATTCCCACAAGCGCTAAAGGCCTCTTAGGTGCACTTCACAAAGGTTTGCTTGTCCCCCCTTCAAGGCTGACACAACATTACACATCTCAACACAGAAATTAAGCCCTTTGAAACTGTGTTCTGATACACATTTTTTATAGGCATCAATCAGGTAGTAGTCCAACTAAAATTAAACTGCCTACAACAACACAAATTATTATTTTAGGAAGAACTACTTACACAGACTGCTGAGCTTCAGTTAAGGTACTTTTGCACTGACTTCTCCAGTGAAAGACCCAAAGTACGCAAGCCCCCAGAGTAAGATAGAACCAGTAAATCTTCAGTAGAAATAATGATTTTTCTTCTAAAATATATAGTACACTGCCATTTTTTTTGTCCTGTTTTCTATGCACAGTACAAAAGTGCAACTGGAACAGCAGGACAGCCATGCACTGACCACAAAATCAATAGTCACACTGATTTCACTTCCATGCTTCACCCTTAAGTTCCAAGAACTGAGGTTTCTAAAGAATGTGAGTCCAAAGTAACTGTTCCTCTCTCACCCTCCTCTTACAAGGGTCCGCAATATGAAGAAACAATCCTTTGCTCCATCTGCCAGCAGCCCCCCCAGGACTACGTGCAGCACAATCAGCCCACATGCTTCAGTCAGGGCCTTCTCTGCCTTGCACTTTCTCTTCTTTTCTAAAGCTATTGGCCCCACAAATCCCCTTTTCTGCTCCACTGACTGTTTCAACTTTCTGTTTTAGCTGATTCAGTCACAATTTGACAGTTTTCCAAAAACAAAAAAAAAAGGGGTTTTCCAGTGTAAGCCTTCTATGGCCAGCAGAGGGTCAGAAAGAAAGAAAAATCTTGAGTGATATCCCAAATGAACTCAGGTAACAGTGAGAGTAACAAATGTATTTCATTAGCATTTCTTATGGTACAAAGGCTGCCTAAATGTTAACATCTAGTTAAGTAAGAAGAGAGAATACAGGGAAGTGTCATGGAAGGTATCAGCAGATTCCTGTACTGTCACACAGTGGAAGAAGAGACTTGCTGCAGCTCAGGCGAGGCATCGTGCTCGGGGAACTGCAGAGCAGCCGGCAGCCCTGGGCAGCATCACTCTCACATCTGTGGCACTCGCCTCACATTATACATGCATTTACAACCTCCACACTTCTCCTGGCCCAAAGCACAACAGATGCTCCCACACTAAGGAAGGCTTAGTAGTTTTTTAACATTCTAAATAAAAAGCCTCCCCTTTTTGCTTCACTTGGTTTCTGTCCTCTGGCATTCTCTTGTTTTTATTTCCCTGACCCATGCTTTTTCTGAACAAACCCTTCCATTTGTGCTTCCTGAGCACCATTCTCACTATCCTCAATACACCTCTCCATTAGTATTTCAGCATTTCATAACCTCTAGGGACCTAATTTTGTGCAAGAACACTGCTGTAGAACTGTTTCAAAGAGGTATATGGTCCTTCAGCAAAGTAGCAACAGAAGCAGCTATCTTCCTGTAGCAATGCCACTTCTGTCTCTTCTGCAAAGAGTGTGCTGAGACCAGGCCTCAAGGACACAGAACCTCTGGGAACGAGGAACTCAAGCTTTCATTGGTATAATCTTCTGCTGGTTTTTTAGGGCCTGGCACAGCTGTCAATTCAGAATCAACGGGAAAACAATGTATGAAAAATATCTGTTTAATAAAACATATTCAATACAATATTACAATAATACTTAATGTTACCAAATTTAAAAAATTTTGAAAAAAACCAGTATTTACAGCTAAAATCTGTGACAATGTATTAGTCACAGAGCCATCATATAAGTTCTAGTATATGTCTCTGTGCTCTGTTACTTTTGACAGAGAAGCAATATTTTAAAAAGGTTTCATCTTTGCCATAACAAGTGACAAAAGATCAAAGCAGGCTGACGAATGACCAGAAAATACCCCACACTCTAACAAACACAGTAAGCCAGCATGCCGTAACAAAAGAAACACGATAAATCTTCCGTCTCTCTGCACCAGATTTCATCCTTTTCCTGGCCAAAAAGTCAGAGCTGAATAAAACCCAAAAAAACCCACATACCAACAAAAATAAAAGTTATGTCCATCTTCTAAATATTCTCAGTTCAAACAGAAAATGTTCACTACAATGTTTAAACTGGTAATGTTTACACTTTATTCCTAAAAATTCTTCGTGTTAGTGAAAGTTTACATGTCATTAAAGTGCCAGATAGAGCATTTACATCTTTACAATTGCCTCTTGCTCTCTGGAAACAGTATTCCATTATATTTTTCTAGTACACAGCTGAATACAGCAGCTGGGAAATTCAGGAATGCCAGCAACCAATTAGGCTGGCATAAATCTCGTCTAGCATATAAAGCACAACCAAGCTACAAATGCTAAATCGTAAGAGCCAATCTGCAGAGAGTTTTTCAGTGCAATGATCTAATTTCTGGTATATTTTCTGGACCGGGTAACAAAATTTGACATGTAAGCATGTCCATGTAAAAATCAACCAGCATTGTAAGCTGAAGAAGTAACAAACAATTCAAGAAGACACACACCTGAAAACCAAAAGAAATAGTGCTGATACAACTCTTTACTTGGCATCTTCTAAATTTCTGGTGCCTCTCCCCACACGATTAGAATTCAGATCACAAGCAACATTTTTTTTCTGAGAAGTTGTTCCATTTCTGTAGGGCTCTCCACACAAATGGCCAAAGCACAAAGCCTGTCTGAGTTTATGATGTATTTGAACAACACTCACATGCTATTACTCTTGCCCTGTGTTAAGGGCCAGGAGTTGGACTTGATGATCCTGACAGGTCCCTTCTAAGTAAGCATACTGTATGATTCTATGGAGCTCAAATTATTTGGGTATGTTCTGTCATACAGCACGTGACATCTGGCTAATCTACTGACCAGAAAATACTGCTGCGTAAAAAATATTGCTGCCAATACAGCAGTGCAACGGAAAAATATGTGACACCAACACTTTATGATTACCTTAAATACAGACACATTACAATATTCTCACTCTGAACAAGTGAAAAACATCAACTCCCATTCCCTTTCTTCCTAATTATCTGAAGAAAGCAAGTATACTGATCTGATCTGGAGACATACGATATAAATATCAACTATTGTAAAAGTTCTTAGGGCAGCTAGTGGTGCACAAAAAGGTTCAGGAAGAGCAGTGAAAGCAAATAACCAGGGCTAAATCAAAAATTTTAACTAACCCTTAGCCTAGGTAGCATGCCAACTCATTGCAAATACCAAGTGTACTTAGATCCTTACCTCTAAGCAAAGAGAAAATTTTCAATCTGCCAAGCTGCTCCAAACCACCACAATTTTGAAGCAGTGATGAATCAGAGTATTAAACCCACAGCCCTTTCTTCTTCCTACTACTTTTCAGAAACATAAGTTATCAGAATGAAATATGGGTTGGTGTGTAAATTACAGTCTGGACTACAGCAATGGCTGACATGTGACAAACTTCTTTGCTTTCTCCTAAATGACTCAAGAAATACAGCTGGACCACATTCTTCCCCACCCTTTCACATAATTGAAGAGTGCCTGCCTCAAAAAACCTTGTACTCACAGATCTCATGCACAAGCTTTATGAAATCTTAGAAATAGCTTTGAGCTGTAATAATTAAAAATTTACACTCAGGCTCTGGATTGGGCTATGGAGAAGAGAGGTTTGTAATTTCCCCTATGTACCTCTCATTCCACCCCCAAAACAGTAGGATGACCCTACCTGGCAGTATTACATTATGACCATCATATAATTTAAACCTTGTCAGCCCAAACTCAGGCAACTATTTTTAGCAGGACCAGCTGGGGCAGTATTAACAGACTTCACGCTGGCTCATGGCTTACTCACTTTACATCCCTTGTACTTGCCGCATCTTCAGGAGCACAAATGTGTTGTATTAGCTCTGGCAGTGGACCATCAGCCAAGCACTTACCTTTTTAAAGTGCATCAACAGAACATGTTCTTAGGTGAATGTAAAAATGTATTACAATTTCACACCTACTACAGCCCTGCTGAGGATGACCACTACAACAGAAACAACTCACACCTTAAAATATTGTAATAAGCTTTTGGGAAACAGCCATGACTTTCCTATTCGTGTTCATGAGTGACTAACGTGAATATTACTTCATCTACAGACACCTGGATATGGCTGACCTTCACCCCCATTGTCAAAAATCAAAACTGTGAAAAGTACCATTTTCTTCATTCTCTTTTAAATAATACAAGCTCCAAGTTATATATAAAAAAATATGTTTAGGAGAAGCTTGAGGCTGCAAATACAGAAGCAGCACTTACTAGACAGAATTACTGTAGTCTAGAAAATGATCTTTTGTGCTACGGGTTCCAGTCCTGGCAACTCTGGTGGAAGAGCTTTCCTGCTCTCACAGAGCTCAAGGAGGTGAAAAAAAAATCACCAAATAATGGATGTAGCAAACTTTGAGGAGAGAATCCCAAGGGAAAAAGAGAGTTCCTGGCTTGGTGTCCCTGTCAACTATGGGGATGTCCTTATTCAGACAAATAATCCTTGTCATAGTCTTCCCTGCACTACATAGACAGTCCTGCTGCTCATCCCCCAAGGAAAAGCCAGCAGTTTCTGCTGACTGATGTTACTTTCTCCCTAACAACAAATGTATTTGATTTTATTTTATTTCAAAGTTTCATTCATCCACAAACCAGTAGATAGTCTTTTATTTTCATGGTATCTACTACTCTTACACCACTGTTACACTTAATCATACAAATGTATTTCAGCTTTGCCAGCCCTCCCTCTTGTCTAGTCTGTAACCTCAGTTACAGTGTTATCAGAGCATCAAATGCACAGTCCCTATGCTATTTCCAAAGCAAGTAAATATAATTACATATTTTAATGTGCAATTATTAATAAATAATAAAATAATGACCTGAGATACCCAAGTCCTTCATATGACACATATGTTACAACCACATATTATCACCTCTGTAAGCATCTACAATGTAACATACAGGGATTTTGAGAACAGAAAGTAATATTACACAAATAAAGTTTCCCACTTCTGCTTGTATGTTCCAGCTGTGAATTAAAATAAGCTACCAAACTCAGAAATATCCCAAGCTAGATATGCAGCTAATTTCTGTGCAAGTACTAATTAAACATAGCTTGTTAGAAAAACAGAATTCACAGATACTACTGACAGTCTACAAAGAAATGAGAAGAAACAAACAGAGACATGTCACTGAGCTGTGTATAACATTCAGCTTCAAAATACAAGTAGTATTTAATGTTCCTCATACAGCAAAGAGGATGTATGTGACTTTTTGGATCCCCATCCATCCAACACCAACAAGCCCCTCCACTCTGAACCACTAAGTCACAAGTCACTGAGATTTCTCAGCCTAGCAGAACTTATTACCTGTCCACACATTAGAGAAGCATTTTCTCTAAAGAAGTTACCAAGAGCTGCATCCCACACTGCTGTCATGGTTTTTGCTTCTCCAATAATTTTCTATCTCCAGTCTTGTTATGTTGCGATTTGGTGGGTTTTTCTGCTGACATTTCATTTTGCAGGCTAATCTCTAAAATTTCCCTTTTCATTCTGTGGTTTCCCAGTTAGAGGAACACTTCTCTTTTTACTTCCCTTCAAGGCAGGTCCAGTCTCTCTTGGAGGTGGGTTGTTAATACCCTTTTAAGCAGATTTCAAATGGCGTTATTTTACATTAATAAGCTCTGCTTAAAACATTTTGTCTTTATTTGCTTTCAGAATACTGGAGCAAATACTGCTCCAACTGCCAGTGAAATCAATGGCAGTCATACCACAAGCTTCACAAAAGGTTTTCAATAGCATCTCACCATGGTAATGTTGGGAATTTACACTACATACTGCCTCTGGACAAGTCAGTGTCAGAGACGAAAAGGATACATGCTACTAAAGCAGCCAAAAGATGCACTGATATCTTGATATTTACCATCAAGTTATCTCAGCTGTACCAACCCAGTCATCCTACCATTTTTAAGAGTGGGTGAGCTCCCAACTTACTAACTTATCCACAGAAAAAGGTATTTGGAAGGAAGCACCTTCTAATCATATCTAATACATGCTGTTGTCCCAAGAAAATTTTCAATACACTGAAAACGTTTCACTTTTATTAAGTCGTCTGCCTCTACTATTCACCTAAAAAGCTGCATTAGCACCTTGATGTCAACATATACAAACTTTTTAAAAAAATTTAATATGTTCACAGTCATTTAGTAGTCCATGCTCTCTTTTACAGCTTGTACAAATACACCTGTACGAGCACTATCTCCACCTGTTACAGTCTTTTAAGAGTATTTACTTTTCTAACACCATCAACCAAGAGGTGAATTATCCCTGAGAAGCTCCACTTTCCACAGGAGAGCAGTCATTGCCAAATAGCAGTTATTCTGAAATGGCACTTACTTTTCCTCCTGGCACTTCACCTAGTCCACACTTACCTCATGACTAGCTAGAATATGAAGGTTTTATGCCTGCCATTTACAGGTTATGATCTTCTCATCTATAGCAAAAGCAGATTCACTTTGTGCCATTTTTACCCCAGTTGTTTTGCTGCACACAATCTTCTGGCATGATATACATCTTCAGACAGATAACAGTCACACTCTAATGAAGTAATGAAGTTTCCCAAAAGCAGTGTTACTTTCTGTGTTACAACTAGCAATAAATAACTTTACTGGGTGGGAAAAACTAGCCAGCCAGTTCCAAAACTGATCCCAGGCGGTACGTTGTTAGGTTAAAATTACTAGGTACACTATCATCATCCGTCTTAAGCACATTACCTTTCTTGTGTTAAACTTCATCTGAATAATTTTTCATACTCTACTAAACAGTTTATTAAGTCAGAGAAACTTATGGCTTACCTTCACAAACTGGTCAATACCGGCAATGCTGCGCAAAGTCTTTCCCATCCTGATACCCTTTCACAGCCAAATTCAGGTCACCCACACTCAACCCCAGGATTCAACATCACATTAACCTGCTTCACCTCCACACTAGTTAGGAATAAAGAGACTAGAAGCACTTCAGTATCTGCCTTCCACTGTTTGCTATTGTTTTGAGTCAAGGTATTGTACATTCCTAGAATGATTCTATTACATTTGTAATTTTTTCATTTACTTTAGCTCAAGATCAAGCAGGATGAGCAGTAATCTGACTCCATGGCCTAAAATATTTACAATCTCTTATGCTAGTTTTGTTGTTGGGGTACCACAACAGTCTTTCTCGTTGTGACGGAGAGGGGAAGGAACACAGAGGAGCGTTTAGCATTTGCTGTCAAAGTAGATT
>JAHLSL010013733.1:3277055-3340084 GCA_025920805.1 Petroica traversi
TAGAAGAAACTCACCATCTGAAATATCAGCAAAGTGGTTTCTTTGGCAATTAGGGGGTACTGAGCATTTTCAAAAAATGATGTAACAGATGATGTGACAGATTGAAAGGAGAAGAGGAAAGGGAAAGGTTGGGAAGCCTCATCCCCACCGTTAAGGGATTGGGTGCCATTATCAACAAACCCCCAGAACATACCACTGAAATTAGGATACAAGGTGGGAAAGAAAAACAACAGACCGTAAATAGATTGAACAATTTCTAGTAGGTTAGCTACACTCTCTCTATAAATCAGTATCACCACCCCCAGCAAAACAGCAACTTTAAGCCGTACCCCGCAATGGTAAAAACTCCGTGCCAGGAACAACAGCAAGTAACAAAGCCAGCCTAGGAACCAGTTAGCTTCCCTCAGGGAGAGGTACATTATGAGCTCAAACAGCATGGCTACTGAGAGCAGGCACAACCAAGATACAAATCAGAACAAGTTTCTTCCACTTTCTCGAGCCCCACATTGGGCACCAATTTTTATTTGTCCTGGTTTAGGGCAAATATTTAGGAGGAAACCTCTGGGGGGTCTCCTCTAGGAAGAGCCGATTCCAATCACCCCTCCCCCTACAGGTCCGGGAAGAATTTCCTTAGAGAAAAGTGGAAAAAACTATTTATTTAACAAATAGAGTATTTACAAGTATAGGAAAAATTTGGATAATATGAAAACAATGAAACCTCTCCTTCCTCTGAAGAGATGGTAGATTCAGAGTCCATCTGAGTCCGGTTCAGTTCTCCAGTGGGGGGGCCAATTGCCGGGCCCGGCTGTAGAAGTCAGCGAGGGTGGGGGGGGGGGGAGTCCCCCGGGGGTTCCCTGGTGTCCTGGGCCCACGCAATGCCAGCCAGTCCCAGGAAGAGGAAAAAAGAAAAAATACCCAGCAAAAGAAACAAAGTCTCTCCCTGCAAAAAGCCGGGAAAAATCCGAGGAAAAAAAAACCCTCCGCTGTGAGCTTGTCCAGCACCCACACACCAGAGAGAGTAAAAAAAAAAGAAAAGAGATAACGCTGTCTGCTGGAATGCAGCCTCTCTGCTCTCTCAGCCTTGGTTCATAGTATCCTGCAGACAAACGGCGAGTGTTTTTTTTTCCTCCACCTTCACTCTCACTGTCTTCCTTGGACCAACTTAAAGCTGCAGAACTTAATGTCCAGCATAAGCAAGAGGACGATTGGGGATACAAACAGGTCATATGACCAACCCAGGACATATGGTGAAGGGAATGTGGTCATTGACTGGTACAGAAGGACAAGTGAAACAACCTTGGGCTGTGAGACATCAGCTGCAGTCCAGACATAATTCAGTTGATAGTCCTCGCTCAAGCCAGGTGCAAGATAAGCAAGTTGCCCAGCTCCTTGTTGTTGTTTCCTCGATCAGTCTCACCAACTGTTCTCTGTCTTAAAGCAACAAATCTGACCCTCTACTACAATTCCAGCCAAAGAGCTAGGCAAGATGAGGGGACGGTAAGGCAGCCCTCTCCCTGGGCCTTGCACATCTTCCTGGGGATGGGTCAGTATGCACAGATGGTCACTGTGGCTTTATGTATATAAAGCACATGCTTCACATGCTTTATTTGAAAGTAAAAAGACTCAGTTGACTTGAATTTTAGGTGTGCTATTTGCCCACTTTTACTGGACATCACCACTACTGTCACAAGAAAGACTCATAGGCCCTACAGCAAACTTTTGTAGGTTTACAGAAAGTAAACTGTGCCTTTTTGAAAAATAACTTACTCTAGGGATTGTCTGTGACTTCAGGTATTCTGTAAATGGCCACAAGGCCATGGTCAAAGCACACTGTGCATTAATAAATCAAGTCTGTTCCTGTTCCCTGTGACCATGTATCCCCTTCCAAACCCCTCAGGAGCTCTGCAGTTGATAAGAATTCAGTCCGGTCTCACAAAGGCTCTGAAATGTCAATGACCAGCTTGTAATTCTCTGAACTTGATAAATTGTGCTTAAGGTGATAGTGAGTGAAAATACAAAACCTCAGTTCCAAAAACCAGGATCTGACTAACAACAGTGTGTTGGCTTTACATGGCCTGATTTGGGTAGCAGGGGAGGGCTGCAGAGATGGCTTCTGTGAGAAGCTGCTGGAAAAGCTGCTACCTTATCTGGCAGAGGCTCTGGCTGCTGATGGCCAAGGCCGGGAAAATTAAAGGAGGTAGTAATGCCTCTGTGATAACAGATTTAAGAAGAAAGCAAAAAAAGTGGGGAATGCGCAAGTTTGTTTCCCAGTCAGAGAAGATGAGGAGGTGAGAACATGTGAAGGAAAAAGCGAGGAGACACCAAGGCCAGAGGAGATGATGGGGAGGAGATGCTCCAGGTGCCAGAGCTGAGATTCCTCTGCAGGCCGTGGTGGTAGCCCTGGTGAAGCAACTATGGCCGTGCAGCCTATGCAGATCCATGGGGGATGCAGAGATCCATCCACAGCCCATGGGGATCCATGGGGGACGCAGAGATCCACCCACAGCCCATGGGGATCCACAGGGGATGCAGAAATCCACCCACAGCCCATGGGGATCCACAGGGGATGCAGAGATCCACTCACAGCCCATGGGGAGCCTCAGGGGATCCACAGATCTACTCACAGCCCATGGGGGAGATGCCCAGGCCAGAGCAGGTGTATGCCTGGAGGAGGCTGTGATCCAATGGGAGAACCAGGGGAGAGAGGGGGCTTTGCTTCCAGGCTGGAGCAGCCTGTCCTTGGAGGACTGCACCCCATGGGAGAGTGACCCGTTCCACAGCTGTTTCAGGAGGACTCTGTGCCCGTGGGAGAGACTCACATGGCAGCATTTTTGGCAGGACTGCTGCTCTTGAGATTGGGAATGCTGCTCGTGAGAGTGGACCCACGATGCAGAATTCACAGAGAGCTGTCTCCTGTGGGAGGGATCCCATGTCCTCTCAGGGGATGGACTCCTCTCCCTGAGCAGCAGAAAAAAACGTGGGGTGATGAACTGACCAAACCCCCACCCCTTGTCCCCCTGTGCTGACCGTGGGAAGGAGGGAGGGGTTGGGAGAAGAAAAGGTGTTTTTAAGGGCTTGTTTTACTTCTCATTTTCCTCCTCTGATTTTGTCATCAATAAACACACTTTGTACCTCTGAGCCTATTTTGCCCTTGAAGTGTTTTCTCCTGGTCCTTATCTCAACCCATGAAGCCTTCATTAAATTTTTCTCTCCTCTGCCTGACTGTGGCAGGGGAGAGTGAGTGAGCCTGGCATTTGGCCAGTGTCAAACCACAACAAGCAGCAAGGGCCTGATAGGGATCAAGCACCCAGAATGCACATGCATCTGAACCCACTGGAAGTGATAACAAAGCCCCACTGACTTGGAGCAAACTGAGAGTTTAGGACTCATATTTAGCAATTCAGCTGCAGTTAGTGGCAAAAAGCAAGGTATTTGTATGCAACGCCTGCTACCCATGAGATGGGACAGCAGCCCTGGCAGTGAGCACAGAACAAAGGAGTGTTGAGCTGGATCCACAGGCGCTGCACAATACACTGGCTGCGTTTGTACAATTAGCCCATCATGACGTGAGTCACGGATAATAAAGAGCTGTCTGTAATCCCACGCAGCAGCAGCAAGGCATGAGGAGCTGTGGCTGTGGCTCTGCAGGCAGGATTCCTTAAAGAAAAATAATCAGGTCACTTGACATGTGTTTGGCATCTGTATGCCCAAGCAAATAACTCAGCTAAACACCTGGGAACATCATGGGATTGGTAAAAACAGATGTATGACTAACAGGAAAATCCTGCAAGCCCATTTTCCTTTGCTTTTAAAAGTGCCCATCGTTTCCCCAGTGCACTCACTGGTGCAGATAGACCCATAAAAATATTCTTTGTAATTCAACTATTTTTTTCAAATAAACGAAACATTTTTCTACTCTCACTAGGGGCCAGATGTGTGTGGATTAATGTGAGCAAGAAGATTTTCAGAAAATATTATCTCAGCTTATCAGGACTTCAGTCTCAGCCAGCATATATTATCCTTTCATACTTCTATGAGAATGCTTTTTTGTTTAGCTGCATGCCTTGTTCCTTTGTGAATCCTTACAGAGACAGATGTCATTTTGGCTAGCTTGACAGAAAACCAACACTTCCCTCCTCTCTGCCACTCCTGTGACAGCTACCAAGGCTCAGTGGGTTGCTGCAGGGTGACAGGCAGGAGGCCATGAAAAACAGAACAAGAGAACTTCAGTTTCAAGTCCAGGAGACTGCTGTCAATATCTTGAAACTCCCTGAGAAGTATTGAGTATTGGTAGTTCTCCATAACTTGAAAGAGATTGGAAATTACTGATCTGAAGCATTTAAACCAGAAAAATCTAGAACCTAAGACTTTGTTCTCTTTCGAGGTCCATGTATAGGTAGCTTGTTTAGTTCAAGCTCATAATCCCTTCTGTAAAACTAGCTTGGGGAGGAGACCATCACTCCTTCAGCACACTGCATTTTCAATGATGGCAGAAACGTTTATGGCTAATGTTTTTTGTAAAACCCTACTTCCTGGAAATAACTGATTCTATGACTAGGTTTGTATTAATTGTCATAAGGAAACAATAATTTCACTGAACTCTTAATTCAGCTATCATGCCTGTTGTTGTTTGCCATTGTTTTTTGTTTTGATGGAACCTGTAGTGGTGACTGCTGATGACTAAAAATCCTGAATTCACTTGGCTTTTGATCCATGCAAAGGTTTTTAAATGATCTTTCCATCACAAAAACACTGGCAAAATCTTCATTCAAAAGAGCTGGTGAATAAAAAACCAGAAAATTCATTGGAGTGTATTAGGCTTATCATGCACTTTTCACATGCCAGCTAAGCTGGTTTTATAGGAATTTGCTTAAATAAAGGACACAGGAGGAAGTTAATTCTTATAAATGTCTGTGCTCAGCATCAAGAAAATATCCATAAATCTGGAGAGGTCAAGCTAGAATTTCTATTGCTCAGTCTTATCAGACACAGATTAGAAAAGGATTTAGGAAGAAACCTTGTTTACATTTAAGCAGGCAGTACATAAGCCTCCTAGACTGGTGCTCTGTCAGGCACACTCTACTCCCATCCCATGGTGAGCAGAGACCATAGCAGCTCCAGGACAAGAGAGCCTGAACCTGGGATGTCTGGGCTTTGTTGAACTGTGGACATTTCCAAAATATATACATTCTGTATGAGACCAAAATTGAAATAAAACTGCCCCCTAAAATAAGATTTCTTCAAGTCATACGCTTCAAAATAAAATGTACTATTCTGTTTTGATTTAAACTTTTTAATAACATATGTCACATCCTTCAAACATATTCCTTTGCTTTGAATAGAAGCATTTGTGCTTTAAATCCTAATGCTGCTGGGGAAAAATCAATTGTGAATTATAGTGAACAGTACAATTGAGTGAGAAAGGAGGTAGGTCACTAATGGATACTTAAAGGCAACTCCACCATTTATAAATTGCCTCTGCTTGGAGAGCCCATCATGCGACCTGTCTCTTCAGGCTGTTACAAAAAATCACTCCTTTCTCTTCCTGCACATCTATGGCTTATGAGTGAAACGGCAATACCTCTTTTGTGGACCTACTGTCATCCCTTCCAACCTTACCCCTTCCGTGATTCTAGGATTTACCATGGTAGATCTCTTCAAAAGAAACTAATTAATTATTGTCCTTCTGAACAAGAAAATAACAGCTGAATCCTTCTCTATTCATGAGCCAGGGGTCCATGTCTGGGCATTCTGAGCCCATGACAAGACTTCTTCAGTGTAATCACCCTGTGGGGTTTTAGAGATGTTCCTGGTGTTGTGGCTGACATGGGGAGCTACTTTTAGAGGAGGTCGCAGTTTTAGTCAGAATCTTCAATTGACACATCTTTACATGCATCAAACTCCAGCTTTAGTCCATTATCACTGATTTTTTACATGTCTACAATCCTAGTTTATCCAGGGTGAGACATCGGACTCCCTTACTGTGGAAACTTGGCTTTCTAGATTTCTTGCTTCGAGGCTCAAAACCTTATAGTTATGCAGAACTGTCTTCTGATAAGAGGGAAATTCTTGCACCCTTCCTGGTGTGTGGGGGAGTTCCTTCAGCCATATCTGTCTAGCTCTTGAAGGGTCAGCTGCTTGACTGACCCAGGAGCCACTAGGAAAACATGAAGGTGTACAATTTGATATGAAGAGCTGAAGCATCACTTCCCTCTTAGAGGCTTTTTCCTGATGTGTTGTGGACTTCTCTGTCATCCAGGGCAGGGGGAGCTGGCTGATGTCACACCATCAAGGAAAATGGGCCTTGCTCAACATCACATCAATCCACTGTGCCTCGCTCCAGCACTGCCAAAGTGAAAATTTGTGCCAGATACACCTATTGTAATTTGAAGGAGAATCCTGGTCTTGAGACTCCTCTTTGGTATTCAGAACCACAGGAAACTTGCAAGGGAGGGATCAGCAAACTGCAAAAGGGTGGAAACCGGTCCTGTTTAAGTCCTTTGGGTTTAAACAAGGGACAAGGGTCCTCTATTTGATTTTGTTTGTTCTTAGGTAACATGAGGAGCCTCTATTGGATCTTACAAGACCTATTAAAGGCAAGTTCACACTACTCATGTAAGTTCATGTTATTGTTCTGCTGTAGTAGATAATACGTGGCCTCTTCAATCCTGTAAACATATCATCCATAGCCAGGGCTCCTCATGGAAAGGGCTTATTGACATAGAAAATGTTTGTTTCCTGGCTTCCTAATGGGATGTCATTGTCATCTGGCCTTAATTTGTTTCTAGTATTTTGCCATGTCAACTTGTAAAGTTAACGTTACCTCAAAAATTCTTTATTATTTGTGTCTTGGTGTAGATCAAAAATGGTCTGTTTTGTAATGTTCTTGAAAGAATTAATAAATTTGTGCTGTCAGAAACATCTGTGACCTCTTGCCCCTCAAGACATTACTGGGGTCTTTTCCCCCCACTCTCAGTCCTATCTCCTGAAGGACTCCGGAGGCAGGAAAAACAGTAGGAAAGCACACAGGTACCGTGAAATATAAGAAAGAAGAGAAAATTCTGGTGGATTTATGAAATTGTACTTTTGAAGACAGTCTGTTGCAGGTAGAGTGATGCACCTTGCAAGAGAGAAGACACAATATGCTTTATTGATGTAGCAAATTTCAGTGGTGGATGTGACTGTGTTTTAACAAGATTCAATGGCAAGATCTATTACAGCAGAGAGGACAGAGTCAGACAAAGCTGTCAGGGAGGCCCATTCATTGAGCCATGAGTTTCAGACAGGGCCCCCTTGCTTTCTAAACTTGTCAGAGGAGTTTAGGTAGGGCTGGATTCAATCCTAGCAGTGCAGACTTAGACAAAGGTTTATGTCTGAAGGATTATACGTACACAATCAATCTTTCTGTCACTTAGCTGAGATGTCAAAGTTTAGCATGCAGTTAATCACTTACTGAGAAGGTGCTGCTGTAGGGAATGGCTCACCCTCGAGGTGTAACCTGACAGACATCCCACTCAGGAGAGCCCCCAGGCCCTGGGCTGCCCACTGGTTGTGGAGGGAGGTGACTGGTGACTTGCACAGCAGCAGGAGGGTTGGGTCACTGGCCCAGACAGCCCTTGGCTGCCAGGTGTCATCCATGCCCCAAAGTCCAGAGCGAGCTGGATACAGCTCTCAGAGCCCCCACTGGTGAATGTGGCTTCAGTTGGGGCTGCTGGGGGGAGCATACCGCCACATAGGCCAGGGAAAAAGATGGGTTTTGAAATAGGATGCACAGCTAGTTCCAGGCATGGTCTTCCCTCATAGAAGCTCTGATGTCTGTAGTGATGGTTTCAAGTTGGATTCACAAGACCCTGCGTATTCTGTCCTGATGATAGGATTTCTCACCAGCATCAGATAAATCATGCAGCACATGACAGGCTGTGATGATGCACACAGAAGGCAGACAACCCCTGGCTCTGGTGTATGCCTGGAGACATGCTCCACAGTCATCATGTGGCGGCTGGATGGGTTCTGGATGAGGACTGGTGTCAGGTGAGCAGGAGCACAAGGATGGACTGGCACTGGGTTTGTAGTGTCACTCACCATACAGATTCCTCTTTGTGAGGAGGAAGGTATCTGGCCCAGGCTAAAAGTAGAAACTATGTCAGAATTCACTTCTATGTCTATTTGTAACCATATGGATGTATTTTCTTCTGGAATTTTAGTCTTTATTAGTGTCATCGCTATTTATCCTTAGAAAGAAAATACACTGAGATAAACCTTTTTCATTTCTATAATCCTATGTTACTTGCCCTTCCTGCCCATCCCATCAAATCCATCCTGCAAGTTCAAGTTTGGTAAGTTAAGCATTTCTGTATTTTTTTAAAGAAATTCTTCATTAATTAGTTGTATAAAATCATTGGTCATTTTCCCCCCCAGTCAACATATTCTAAGCCAAAGAGTTATAGGGCCAAAATGATGTTGAATGATACAAATTAAACTCTAGATGTGACAACTTTTCAAAAGCAGAGTATAATATATAGTTCAAAGGTGCTCCAGGTTGTTTCCACTTACAGGGAGGTACTTGCAATCAAAACTGAATTTAGGGGATAATATCTGTTTTTGCTTATGTTGATGCACAGCTTTGGCAAAACAGTGAAAACAGTAAAAATGGGTGTGTTTCAGAGCCATTTCAATGGTGACCTGGTGTCAAAGCTCAGACCTCTCTTGCTTCAGCTTTTTATTTGGAAAGAGGTGGCTGCTTTTCAGCATATGTTTGCTTGTGATATTCTACACTGGAGCTGAGAGAGGTACTGTTTTCATCTCTTAGAAACTCTTACATATTTATTTTAGGACAAGCCATTTTTCACAGCTGAATTCAACATTTGGAAGGATAGATTTATAGACAGTTCAGAGCATTTCTTTATTTATATCTCAAAAAAATTACAGTAAGAATTTAAATATTTCAGGATCATACAATTTGCTGAGTTTCAGAGCTCAGTTAAGTAATTCAGTTTTCTTTTCTTGATATATGACATAATCATAAATGCCCTTATTAAACTAAATTTTTTAAAGTCAGAAACATTATTTATGTGAATATATTTATGCAAAATTAATTTCATTTTCAGAGGTATATTTCTCAAATTTACTTATTTTACCTAAAATAAATTAAATATATATTTTAAATGTTAATTATGTAAATACTCATGAGTACCATAATAGTATATACTATAATAAACCAGCCCTTTAACAGGCTGCAGATGCTTAGTTTAGTGAAGGAATAGACTTAAACTTTGAGTCTCCAATGCCATATGGAAGGGAAAAAAAAGGTCAGATTCAGTGCTGATTTGGGTAGGTTTTCATGGCATTCACCCTCACAGTATCCAAGCACTGATTTATACCGCATGTGACTTCACATGATATTTTTTTCTGCACAAACCAAAGCTTTACCACCAACCTGAGGCAGAACCCAATATCATAGCAAGGCTGTGTCCTTCCCTGGGGATCAAGACAGCACAGGAAAACTGTTGCATGCACACAAAGGCAAATACCGACTGAAAAAGAGACAGGCAAGCAGTCCTGCCTGTGTGCAGTGCAGGAGCTCGGCTGCTGGGCAGTTGCTGCATGCTGTGCCCACGTAAATCTGTGCCTGGCAGTGCAAAGTGCAGACAGTTTAAATTAAAGGGCTCTGGGCAATGATTAAACAAAGGAGGAAGTCTAATTGTGTGGGTGTCTGATTGTGTGGGTGACTCAGAGCAGGTGGAAGCAGCCAAGGGCAGGCAGAGTGTGAGGAGTCTGGGCACATGGAGCAACTTGTGTGTGTGGAGAGAGGTCCAGCCAGGCTGGGCTGGCATCCTCTGCACAGGGGACTCTGAACTTTTTGTCCATGCTGAGCAAAAAGCCAAGGCAGATGGTTTGGAGCTGTATAAGCAGTGTGGCAGACGTTGCTGTGATGTGGAAGGAAGCATTTTTACAAAGCAGTCAGGATAGTAATTCAGGGGACAAAAATGCTGAAAAAAGTAAAATGCTATTTCATTTTATATGTATGAACTTCTTTTGAGGTAAAAGTCTTTGCATCCCTCTATCCCGCTTAAAACATCCCAGTTTAAAACAGACTGCAGTGAATTGATGAGAGTAATATGATAATTAAGAAGAATCTGGTGTTTTCTGAGATGGGAACCTCTATTGCTACATTAGAGAAGTCTCCGATCAGGATGAGATATAAATACTCATTCTCCAAACCACACATCAACTGCAGAGTGCCAAAGTGGTGAAGAAGGCTCTACCGAAAGTGACTCCCTAACTGGTCAGTACAGATTTTGTGATAATTCAGATCCCCTCTCTATAAATGGTGGGATTATGTCCATCCTGACATTCTTCTTTCCTCACTGCAAGAGCACTGCTATCACCAGGCTGCTCCCCAGCAGGGCTAATTACAACAGGGTCTGCAAATTGGACAGTGAGTGGTAAGACAAAAAAAAAATACCCAAACCAAACAAAAGTCACCAGATGCAAGCTAAGCACTTTTTAAAATATTAAAATTAGTTTTGCATAGGACTAATGAAGCACTCAGTTCATTCTAGAGGAAATACATATCACTATTCCTACTAAAACATTCATACTCCTATTTTCTTTCACTCACATGAAAAGGTCAAGACTAGCTCTTTCTCTGTGTTCTTTCTCAGGAACATTATCATATCATACTTCTTGATAAAAACACAATAACTAAAAGCATATTGGTCACAACAACTGCAGCAATTTTTACATACATTTTTCAGTATATTTCCTTCTATTTCTCTATTATTCTTCATTCTATATTGTAAATTCAGAGGTTATGAATATGCAGTAGTATTAGTTCTAAGAACATCCAAGAGTACTTTTCATAAAGTCCATTTATTAAATTGATGAGGGTTTATTTTGGTATCCCTCTAGACTTTTTGGTGTTATGTTTAGCAATTTGAGCCATTTTCTTTCGTACTGTGAGCCTTTATATGTGACACTGAGAAGTCTAACAGATTGTGTAGTGTACTGTAAAAAAAAAAAATAGGCAGGATCAACTGTTGCAAACTCCACCAGAGACTCAAGGATGAAATAAATTCACAATGGTATGATAGGTGTACCTAAAACGACCAGGTGTTTTCTGTTGCAGAAAGTGGTGTAACTATTGCAGGTGGTTGATACTTCCATTTGTACCTACTGAGAAAGACTATTTCCCATCACAGATGAATCACCACTTTCAGTGACATCCTTATAAATTTGGACAATAGTGGTGTTATTATTTTTGGCTTTTCTATATTTAAGATCTATTTTGTATTAAAGGAGGACGTGGCATTTTTAACCTTCCAGATTAACATTACTGTCAGGTATTGCTGAATTGCTGAAAGACGAAAAGAGGAAAATATTCCACTTCATAACTAGTTCCCTACCCCAGAGCTGAAATCCATCATTTCCTAACCATACTGTGCTGGTTTTGGCTATACTACCAATGGTTAGTATATGACTGTATTTTGGATTTGTGCTTGTGGCAGTTTGGCCCTGGCTGGAAGCCAGGTATCCACCAAAGCCACTCTCTCACAGCCTTCCTCAAGTGGACAGGGTAGAGAAACTATAATGAAAGTCTCCTGACTTGAGAAAAGGGCAAGGAGAGGTCACTCACTGATACTCTCATGTGGAAAACAGACCAGACTTAGAGAAATTAATTCCAATCAAATCAGACTAGGATAATGTGAAGTAAAATGAATCTTAAAAACACCTTCCCCCAACCTTTCCTAGGAGTGCATGGGAAGTTGGGAGGTGACACAGCAGGGACAGGTGGCCACAGGGATATACCATATGGGATCATTCTCAGTTTATAAAGCTGGGTTAGAAGGAAAAAGAAGACATTCAGAAGGATGTTGTTTGTCTTCCCTATTCACCAATACATCTGACGGGGCCCTGCTTTCCCAGTGAAGGGTGAACACCTGACAGACCAAGCATTTATTTCCAGTTTTACTTTGCTTGCATGCATGGCTTTTGCTTTACTGCAACAGTCTTTATTTCAACACACAAGTTTTCTAGCTTTTACTCTTCCCCTTCCCACTGGGGGGACTAAATGTAGTGCTTAATTGCTGGCTAGGGTTAAATCATGACAGATCCCTTCACAAATATCCACTATTTAATCATTTTGGCTCATCACATGAGCTGTACAAGTAGGATGTACTGTAATCTTCATTCTAAAGATAAAGAAATTGCAATCAAATAAATAAATTACCCCTCTGATTAAGCTGAGTATTGAAAAAAAAGCCTGTTCTCAGTAGACTACCCACCTTGGCTGTTCTCTTGTGATCTGCCCATGAAGATAGGCTGGCTTGTCTGATCCTGGGCCATACCAGCCAAGACACCTCTTATGCTCTGGGCTGGAAGAGATGTGGGACAATGCCCAGGTCGGGTGCAGATGGGAAGGACCAACTGAGATACTCAGCAGGGTGGCAGCAGGGACAGCTGAACCTGCTCCAGAAGCCCTTTAGGGGAGTCTGGGCTGGTCCATGACAGAAGCACTGCAGGGGCTCTTGTACATCTAAAGGTCTGTGGTGAACAGGTTTTTTGGTATTTCTGAATCCAGAACCACACCATGCAACTCATCCTTCAGAATCATCCCATACATGGGCGTCTGGACACCATAATGGTACATGACTGATATCCTCAAGATTATCTAAACAACTAAAACCATAAAGGTTTGTTTTCTTGACAAAGGGTTAAAAAAGCTTCACCAAACTGATTCTCGACAATTTTGGCTTATCACAAGACAGAAAACTCATGCACATTGGTGGCACAATCTCCCAAAGGCATCCTTGGGAAGGCTGGTGGTTGCATAGCTATCTGTCTGCATGTGCATAGGCAGCTGCTGAATGCTGTGGGGTTTAGGCTTAACAGATAATGGACATATACAAAATGGGGAAGGTAGGATTTAAGGAGTCTCAGCTTACAATTTTGTTAGCAGATTAAAGGCTATGACTACTTGATACAATAGATCAATAAAAGAAAGAAATTTCTGGTCTGGTCCTTTTCCAATACATACAAAAGCAATAGGCTTCCTTTAGTGGATTAGTAAGTGCAACTAACCTTGCATGGCATTGATGTGCCAGGGCTGAAATGTTTGCAAACTATGAAATGGGACTGTTTAAACGTCAAGTGTACTTACATGATACTAATGAAGTTATGTTATGCATTAAAGTAATCAGTGTTGTCAGACAGTCATTCCCCCCGTGTCTGGTGATCTTATAATAGGAGCATTGCAAGCAAAGTGATAAACAGAAGGATTAGCTGCAGGAAGTGCAGGGTAGTTATGACTAATGCAAATGTATGTAAATGCCACCACTGGGAATAAAGGCAACATCTTTACAGATTTGGTTAGAGAACTCTTTTCCTCCAAAGATGTAACTGAAAACTCTCATTCACTTAATTTCTGTTGTGCAAGTAGAGACATTGCTTCCACTAGGCTTATATGATCCTTTTATGTGAGAAGCAGGTGAGGTACACCCACCAGGCATTTGGCCATCTGCAAGTTGAGTTATCTGCTGTGTGAAGGGTATGCAGACTGTGTCTAGGGTCGGTCAGGACTGATGAGCTTTTCCAGAGGGAAGTTTGTTGCACGAGGTTAAGGAAATTGTTGCAGGGGAAAGAATCCCAGCGGTGTCTCTCTGTCTCCAGAGATTATGGAGGATCTTACTTGATGAGCTTAGACTAGATGCATACTTCCCAGGTGGCCTAGGTTAGAAAGGACAATATAGAACTTTGATCTTGTGTTGCTTATTGCACAAACATACACTGTTTCCTATAATAACTGTAATGGCTTTTATGTGACAGCTTAGGAGGAGGAAACTAATGATCAACAGATTTGGAACTGTTCTGTCTTTAGCTCAGTTTAGAGGAAGTTAATGACCAACATTATGTCTTATCTTTATCTCTAGCTAACACTGTACTGAACTTTACATCCAAATTGAACAAGAAGAGCGATTATAAATAATAATAATATGCTGAGCAAATGCAAGTCCTTCATACGTAATGTGGGTTCTAGCTAAAATTTGATCAGTTCCCTAAATGCATACCATAAATTCTAGCTGGGTTTTCTGCTAAATTAATAAAAGCAAATAAAAGAATCTCAAATACATTCTGTAAAATTGGGCCAACAGTACCAAATAATGTGGCTGTGACCATACATTCTACCTGCTACTTTTGGATTTCAGAATAGATAACTATTGTCATGTGGCCCAGAACTGAAGGTTTCAGGAGAAGGCCAGTCCTCACTTTCAGAACATCTCAGCGGAGGGGGAGAGGACAGCAAGTGAGAGCATTGACCAGCTATGTGTGTGATGCACACAGTCCGGATTTTTTGTGCAAATGTAATGATTCATGCAATTAATTTTCAAAATGCATCTTCACACCACTGGAGTCTCTCAAAGGATTTTCTATCCTTTTCAATTGAGTTGTGCCCAAGACTCAGGTGTAAGTTTGTGGATTCAGTCCTAGCAACTCTCAGGAACTTTAAATCTTCAGACAATATTGCTACAGCTCTCCAGGTGGTGGCACCACAACCCTGCTTTTCTCAAAGGCAAAATAGAGCCCTGAGAAAGCTAAGGGAAGCAAACATTTTGTTTCATAATATTTGTTCCGTTTTTAAATAAGCATTTAAAATTAATTTTAAGAGTCACACTTAAATCATTAGAAAAATACCAAAAGTTACTTCTAATCATTGTTAACTATGGTACTTAATTTTTTTCTTCAGGCTTTTTAAAATATTCTGTCATTCTGTGCATAAAGACTGTTTAATATTTCATGCACTATTTGCTCATGTTAAAGAGTGAAGTGAAAAGAATAGAGGCAAAGGTCTCCTGCTTTCAAGCAACAGTGGATAAATATATTTGTTTGTAGTATGGGACTGCTGTTCCACTAGAAGGAACACTTGACATTTTGATGAGTGTCTCCAGGGAAAATAGGTACTAACTTCAGAACATAATTTTAATTATACTAAGGAGATTAAATTATTCAAAAGCATCCCACTGGTAAGGTGCAGCATTTCCTGAAACAGTTTAGTGGAAAATGCCACATTAATCAGTTCAGTATTTCACGCAAATGGCTTAATGATGGGAAGAAATGCAAAACACTGTAGTATGGCAAAAAAAAAAAAAAAAAGAGATCCTGTAAGAGAGCAGGATCATGTTTAAACTTTCTCTTTCAAAGTCTTTACAGAGGGGAATGACAGTGGGGAGAAGGCAGTATTGATTTTATTCTTGTTGGTGTCCCGGTAGCCACAGTGGGTCCCACAGGGACAAAAAGATGTCCCTGAGAAGGTCAGAATCCCACAAACTGTGCCCGTGGCCTTTCACTGACTAGAAGAAGCATAAATAGAATCCACTGTTCACGTGTTGGCATTTACGGTGGGATTAGAAGTCTGTTTAATGGATGAGACAGATGAAGCACCTCCAGACCCACTTTTGGGTACCACATTTTTTAAATGAACAAAGAAATGAACCTAAGTATGAATTATGGCTGTATTCACTGCACTTCTGCAATTCACACACAAACCTGGCCATTTTTGTCTTCTCATGTGCCCTCCACAGGCATTTGTGAGATGTCTGTTAATGATGCAGGTTACCCAAGTGCTTTTCACATTCCTGTGCCTAAACATTTTATTATCCTGTCCCTTCTCCTGATGCTCCCTCTTTCCCATCTTTATCTCTAGACCATCAGAAAAGAGCTTGCACAGCCGGTTCAATTCCAACAAATATGAAGTGAAATAAAGTTGTCAGTCAAACTATTAACCTTATAAAACATCAGAGTGTAGCTGTGATTTTTCTGAAGGAGTGACAAAAAAAGGTCTCTCTGCACAGAATAGCAATGTCCTTAGGGGTACAAGTGACCCATGTGAGGGTGAGCACATGCAGCTAAGAGAAGTGAGGAGTCACACTAAAATTTTGGCCACATTGCCTTGTCTGTTCTTCTTCAAACAGAGAGGAGGGAGTGCAATCATGAGGACTTTTGAGTGATGATATTGATGGAGATGACAAATACAGAAAAACTGACGGGTGCTGGAGGTCCTCTCTTGACCAACTGCCACTGAGATGCAGCCAAATTGTGCTATCAGCATTTTGCTAATGTACACATTCTGGTACAGTGCCAAGAGGTTCACAAAGTGGTGAGTAATTGGCAATAAGGATTTGCCAAGAATAGATCACGTCAGACCAGTCTAATTTCCTTCAATGACAGTGTAAATAGCTTTGTGGTAAAGGGATAAAGTGGAGGTGTAATACCTCGGTTTTAATGTGTTTATTTTCACTGTCCCTGTGGTATGCTCACAGGCCGGTTAGTGCAGTGCAGGCCAGGGGAAACTACTAAAACCCATGACACAGCTCCTGAGAAAACCAGCCACAGGGAATAACAATCACTGATTCACATTCAGCTTGGTCACACATATTGAGTGGCATAATATAGGCTTCAGTCTTGTGTTGCCTATGATTGAATAAAGACTTGGTTGAAAAATGAGAGAGGATGCCTGATATATTTTGATATAAGTCTAAGCTGGGAAGGATTGAAAATGTTTTAGATAACACGGGTGGCATTCAAAAGGATCTCAATGGAAATGAGATCTAAAAGAGTATAATTGGAACTGAAATAAATAGGCTGTGATTCAATGAGGGTAAATGAAAATTTCTATCTGTTGTCTGAAACGAAATGAACTGCAGTGCTGTGAGGGGGCTGGGGCAATGAAACAGGCAGCAGTACCACAGATAAGAATCGGTGGCTTTTAAGAGGTCACAAAACAAACACAAATTAAGTGTGGCATGATGCTGTACAACACTTGAATCAATCTTTTCTTTCTGCCAAAGCCTCAGAAGGATTTCCACTTCTACGTGAACCACATAAAGACATAGATTCAGAGAAGTATTTCTCAATCTGCAAAACCAAATGCAAAAATAGAAGCAGTATAGAGATTTTACATTATGAGGACTCCCACAGTCAAAAATGGGTTTTAGAATATTACTGCATGCTCTCAAATAGTTGAAATCATTAGGGTGAACCTGAGAAGAAATGGAGGCAAAAGTTTTGGAGATTTTTGGGCAAGATTAGTGGAGGTAAATGTATATGGTTTGTTTAGGCAACGATTACAAACAAAAACCTGTGAAAAGTACGGTCTTTGGGAAATGTAACACATCTGTAAATAGGGGAGTGGTGGTGACAATCAGAACTGGAAGCTAAGCTAATACTAGAGAGACCCCTATGCTTGTGAACATGCAATATTACTCAGCAGTGTCCACCAGGATGTACTGGAAACCCAATGTACACAAGTCTGATACTGCCACTCTTCAGTGTCTCAGTAGGGAACAATCTCATTTTCATGTCTGGTGAGAAAGTTAATACTTACATCTGTCTTTCTCTAGCTTTTAAGACACTATGAAAAAAACCAAAACCAACCAAACAACAACAAACAAAAAACCCCACCCCAGTCTAAACCTGTTTGTTTCTTTTGTAATCATGTTATTTACAAATTCTGTAATATTCAGTAGGCTTTTCACTTGCTGGCCCGCATTCTTACATGTCTCTTTTAATAGCTATCACTTCAAACTGAGGTCACCCTATTGGATATTCACTAAGCACACTAGGGAAAAAAAAGTTACATTTAAATAGTTACAAAGGATTTCTGTTTGCTTCATATTACAGATTTGGCAACTACTTTCTCTGGTTTAGTCCCCATTCCTTTCTCATAATTTTTGGCATTTCTAGTTGATTGTTGCAGAAAAAGAGTGTAGGGCACTTTTTTGAAGGGAGGAGACCATGCACACAAACATCACCAGTCAGAAGGCAAACTGTGCCCTTAGGGTATAGAAGCTGATGGAACATGTTACTTCTATCAGCATTAGACAATTCCTCTCACATGCCAGAGTTTGTGCTGTGCTTACTCAGTCATCAGAATATAAATCCAGATGCCCCTTTGGAGGTGAAGACATGTTTACTTCTATCAAAAGCAGAATAGCCTTAATGTCTTTGATCCCTAATAAAGATTGAGTCAAATAACTCAGATGGGCCAGGGGAGGTTTGCACTGCATGATCAGAGGCCACTGGTTCCTTTCCATCTGCTTTCTTCATCTTTCTTCCTAGTTTTACTCTTGAGTTCTGCAGCTGGGAGTGTTGGAAGCTATTCCTTCCTTTGCCACTCGCTAAAACCCAGTGCACACAACATGGTTAGTAGTGATTTGCTGCTAAGATTTAGCCCTTTAATACCTGTGGGATATCTTCTTTTCTAGTGTTTAATTTTTGAGGATAATACCTAATTTGGTCTGGTTTCTGCTCTCTTTATAACTCCAATTACTGTTGGCTTTTGTGCTACTTGTAGCCACTTCCTCAGTGATAGAGAAATATAAGAAAGATGCTTTGAAAGGACGTTCCAAAATTGGAGAAGTCAGTTTTGCTTTTTTCCTCCTCCTCTCTTTTTTAATACTGCCCTTCAAACCTTTTCTTCAAACATTCTCTCAGTGTCTAGGAAAGAAACCCTCACTTTTATCTTCACAAAAAATATATAAAGAACAAAAATCAGCTTCCTGCCAGCTGTGAGCTGTTGCAGCTTTCTCTGGCACAGAGTGTTGTCTGCGTTGAGCTGTGCTGGCACCAGGTGTCCCCTGGATGGCTCCTCTGTGAAACCATGGCTCCAACCACAACCAGAGTTGCTACTTTTTCATGCAGCTTTACACCCTGGAGACTCCGTGCACCTCAAGGATCATATATCTGATCCTTCATCTTATTTTCTGGGTGCTTGAAAGCATAGGGTTTCATTTATCTTTTATTTCAGCCACTTCTAACGTGCTCAAATGTGTGTTGTGATCATAAATCCTTCAGAGCACTAAAAATCTATTACATGGTAACAGAATTTTTGCTAAAGATTTTCAAATGAAACTCTGTACATTTCTCCCTAGTCTTGACGTTTAGCATTCCAGTTTACTCTAATTATTCCTGTGGGTACCAATAGGCAGCTACACAGTTGCTACCGATGGTGCTTGGCTGCCACTGCTTTTTCTTGGTTATTAAATTCAAAAACTCACAAGAGAAAAAGTAGCTGTTCTTTCTTATGAAAGTGTTGACAGTCAGGGGTTTAGCCACTGCAGCTACTTTGTAATGAGTATGTCTACCTCCTGTCACTTCAAATAGTGACCTGAACTCTCCTGTCAATTTTCTTTGGAAAACTCCCCAGATTTTTCCAAGCTGGCATCTCCTTAGGAGAGAGCAGTGTTTCCTCCACATTTTTTTTTCCATGAATCCCAGTTGGATAAAATCTTTGAGGGTACTGAAGACAGAATTTTGACAGAACTGGTGGGAAATGAAAGCAAAATAAGACCCGCGAGAGGATGCTTTACACAGCTCAGTCTCTCACTTTACTAATCTTGTAACTCAACACTTGGTGTTAAACTATTGCAGAATCACACCATGAAACCTGAGGATTTCACCTGGCCTCTGCAAGCAGACATCACCAGAACAGGAGAAAAATGTGAAGAGTTGTGGGGTTTTTTATGCTGGATCTGAGTTAAAATTATAGATTTTGTTGATTCAGCTTTTTTTAAAGATTGCAGGAAAGTTGGAGAGGAAACATAATTTACAACCAAAGGAGTTGCAAGAGATTCAGGTGTGCAATGTATTCACTGTGGAGATGCTGAGAGCTGGACTTCCAGGACTGATTACAGGTAATGATTTTATATGGAAGTGGAAAGAGCAAATTCTTCTCAATATATGGAAGAAGGACAACTACTTAGAGTGAAAATATTTAATTTATGGAAGCAAGGAAGCAAATAGACAACACAAAGTGAAGAAAATGAGAAATCAGAGAAGTATTTTATCTAAAAAAAAAAACCCCTTGAGTTAGCCCAAGAGACAAAGAGTTTGGGTGTCTGTTAAAATATAATTATTAAAATTAAAATTATTCAAGAGATGCTGCTGCCCAAAGGCATAAAAGAGATATGCTGAAGTCAATAGTATTGCTATTCAACAGTAAATGTGAGGAAGAGAGAGGCAAAGGGTTGGGGGGGGGGGAGAAAATAAAAAGAGAGTGACAGAGAAACAGATGAAATAGAAAAAATATCACGTTTCTGTAGATTCCAACAACATCCTACTCATCCTCTTCCAGGCTTCTCACAGACTGCAGTCTTGTCAAGGTGGTGGTTGTAGACTGTATCCATCAAGTGGTGAGGGAAGAAGTCTGCAAAACACCATGTCCATGGGGTTATTATGTTGAGGTAGGTGGGCATGCCCCCTGTCCCTCCCCTGGCTGAGGTAATACTGGATCACTGGACACTTCCCACATCTTTTTTATCTTCCAAGATGTTGCTGCTGTCTCTGAAGTTAGTATAGTTGAATCAACCACAGCCCATCAGCCAAGCTAATCCTTCATCCTACCAGTGAATGTCCCAGTACTTGGGAGGGGAATTTTCACAGCTGAGTCGTCATGTGAGAGGACATCGGCATGATAATAAGGAATTATCTCACCTCGAAGGATTTGCCTCTTGTCAGCCTTTTCCTTTATCTGGAAACCCATTTTGTAGCTTCAGGCCCTTCTGCCCCTGGGAGGCCCCAGGTAAAACCCCCAGCTGGTTGTTTGAACCATTAGCACCAATAGCCCAGTCTCTTGGCACCTGTGTGGTTACTGCAAGTGGTTGAATTTTTGAGTCAAGAATCACCAGTAGTCCAGTCTCTCTCAGTATGTAAGGCCTCTCTCAGGCTTTCTGACAGTGGGCAAACAGTATATCCAATCTCTCTGGTCATGGGACTTCAGATTCCTTAGCCTGAGTTTGCCAGTGAATTGGATAAAATGCAAAATCACACAAACCCCCATGAATGAGCCAACCCAACACTGTTACCTGCCAGTACTGTGCCTTTTCTGCAGTGCTACAGGACAGAATGTACTTTAGGTCAAAAACTTCCCTATGGTTTGCTCATTGTGCAGTTACTGAGGGCGGTAGGTGATATTGCACAGCAAGTAATAACTAAAGTCTCCCTCATGTCAAGGAGAAAACCTTGGAGGTCAAGGGCATCTGGCAGGAAGGGCCACTGAAGAGAACATCAAGGTTCTTAGGCAGCTACTGCAGAAAAGCTTTTAATTTAAAAGAGAATGAACAGAAACAGCACAAGAAAACTGATCCAAGGGGAAAGAAAAGGCAGAGAAGCCTGCATGAGTTTTTCTTTTTAGAGCTTCATTTTAAGGTTTATGAAACAAATGCTTAAACAAGCACTACTGGTGTTGTCAGTAATACTGTAACATTTGCCTTGGGTTCCTTTGTTGCTCAGGGAACACATCAGACTTTTAGTACATTTAGCCTCACCATTTCCTTCACAAATCACTGCTGCAGAATGGTGCATCCACACCAATTTTACTATAAATGAAATGCTGAGGAAACGAAATTTCTCGGGTGCCGTTTTTCCAGGTATTCCGACTTCAGTGCAATCTTTTCATTAATTTGGATCAGCAAAAATCTAAGCTATAAAACATGGAATTCCTATAGGATTAAATAATGAAGATCAGCAGTAAGGCACAAAAAATACAGCATTTGTAATTTCAGGGATTCTAGTGCAAGGTTGTGTCAACTGAGTCTTTTTCGGAATATAAGCACACAATATTATCGAGGAAGATAACAGGACATAAATGTGAGAGACAAAACCTCTGAAGCCCTCAGTAACTTTACAAGCTGGTGTTTGAACTAAAATTAAATGCCCTGTGTTATATGAATGCCTTTGGTTAAGGTATTTCTTGCTACAAATATTTTATGTTGGATAGTAATGACCAGCTTTATTTTTGAGGCATTTGCAGTGACCTCCAAGGCAGACAGTAGAGGGAAGCTGGGTGCACTGATTGAAATGCTGTTGCTGAATTCCAGATGAGGGACACAGCTATCTCATGCAGCTGTCTCTGGCTAATCCAGCAACCAGAAATAATGCTGTGTGAATGCACCACATTTTACCCAATGATAATTTAATTCCTGATGTTTCTTTTTTCAAAGGTTAAGGAGCTCAAGGGAGAAGAAAATGAGAGACGAAGCTTATTTTCTTCCTCATGTGTGAGAACTGAGGGTCATTCTAATAAACTTTACCAGGGGTCTCACAGCAGTGTAACAGTCATGAACAAAAATATTACTAAGCCACAGTGGTTCTGCAATGAGATTGAGTCATTTGGAGACAGACACTTGACTTTTTTCTTGTCTTACTAAAACAGAGGTTCCTTTAGGTATTTCAGTGTTGTTCAAAATTTGATTTGGAAGGCACTGGGAAACAAAGGTGGTAAGTGACAATGTAAATCCTTCAGGTAGCTAAACACTTGTTTTACAACTTTTGTGTAGCAAAGGAAATAGCAGGGTTAAGGTTCAGTGTTTTGCAAATCCATTTGACTTTCTCCAATGTCTTTCAATAAGAATAAGAATTTTGCCCTTCCTCACAGCATGATTAAGCATCATGGTAGTAGAAAAGTCCGTGCTTATTTGTGAGTATAATTTAGTGTGATTTTGATGCTGCTTGGGAGCTTGCACAATGTTATACTTATTTTTAAATGCTCATGGTTTGAAATGAAGTGGAGGTTACTGTATGAGACAATCACAGTAATAACTTGTCATAGTCTCTATTCTGTAAAATTCAAAGCTTGAATTCAGATAAATATACACAATGAAATTTGGGCAGCCATGAACTAATTAAGCCAATTAGATACTTCTCCCTGATAATTATTCTGTTAATTGGCCTATAGTAATGGCTTTTATGTAACAGAAGAAGCAATTTTGAAGTAATAAATTTGTTGTAAGTAATCTGAATGCTCAGGTTTAGGCTCAATCTATATATGTCTTTTCAATACTGTGTATCATGTGTTTCCATAGAAACATTATAAATGTTCAAGAATTAAATTTGGAACAATATGCTTGCAAATTACTTTCTTTCTTAACAAAATGTTTATACAATAATATTTGTTATTATAAAGAACAATAATGTCTGTTGGCAAAATTTAGGCTTTGAAATATTTTTATTTTCTGACTTTTTTCTTGTTTTTCTAATCTTCGTCCACTGTGAGGCACATTTGCCTTTCTACTATCCTATAAAGCTTCTTCAGCTTAAGTTTTATCTCAAATACACTATTATAATTTTGCAATTTCTTTGTTGAACAGAAGGATAAAACACAGAAAAGTAGTAAATAAGAGTAAAAAAACCTCTGCTACCTCCTAATTCTTCCTGCTAGTTTCTTTCTAAGTCACCACCTACTTTCATATAACAACACAGAAGTGCCCCCATCCACAGAACAGGAAATTAATGGAAAACAGTCTCCAAGATGTATATTTTCTCCCTTATGCCACTGTTGATGTCTGCAATAAATTTTCCTGGAAATGTAGCTTCTTTCCTCTGTAAATGAACAGGTGTTTTGCTGTTGAGTTCAGCAAGATCCATTGTCCAGCTCTGCTTTTCCTTGTCTCCTGTTCCAAATTATTACTCTGAACAGCAGAGTACTAAGAAAGCAGAACCACATGTACATAACCAAGGAACCTCCTGCCTTAATAAGGCTCTTTCTGGAGTGTTAAAGTTCAAACCTCCCGCTGTCAGGGCATTTCAGAAACACTTCTTGGTCTGAGCTTAGTCTTAGTCCCTTTCATTGCAAGGCTGGATCTCTTCATCATCAGCTTTAGTTCTTCCCACACTGATTCTGTAGCTACAGACAAACACATCATCTTGCCAATTAACTGTTCACAAAGTTGTTGAATTACAAAGTAACGTATCTGATTCACTTGACAGTTCCTTTTACAACTGGGTGAATTTGAGGGAATGTAAGGAAGAGCACTAGCTGGTGACAAAGGCAATAAGGAGAAAAAGAACACTGTAAGGCAACAGAAAGAGCTTAAGCAAATTAACCATTAATTTCTAATCCTACAGCTCAGTAGAAGACCTTCCAAATGGTCAGTGTGTTGATATCTTCAGGTTGAATATCTGCAAAAACACTGCTTAATATATAAATATGATATTCAAAATTGTTCCATACTGTTGAAAATGTATTACAGAAGCTGAAAGAATAAGGACACATTCTGCAGAGGGTGAATTCAAATAATGGAGACTACAATATTTCTTATTGAAGTTGTCAATTACATACAGCTAATAAATTATGTCAATTAGTAAGAATCCAAGAAATTTAAAAATATGACCAAGCTACCAGTGAAATACATCAGTCTCCAAATGGCAGTGGCAAAAATGGTAGACACTGCTACATGGCCAACAAACCCATCAGGGCTCTGGACCATTCTGCCAGCAGGAACAAGAATATGAAGAGTACAGGTAGTTTTATATCTGGAAGTGCATTCATAAAGGCCTTTTGAAATATGAGTGCAGCACTTTGTGCTTAAAAATGGACAAGCATAAAGTGTTCGAAGTCAGCAGAAAGCAAGCTTTACAAAGTGCTTGTTCAGTGCTGACACCTTACTGAAGGGCTGCACCCTGCCTAGCATTGTGAAGATTCCACTCTTACATTCAACTCTAGCCCCTGTTCTGTCCCTCTTGCCTCTGACTTAGGTCTGTATCAACCACCTCACAGAAAAACACCTCATCCCCTTCCTCTATCTCTCTATTCTTTCTGAAGTTGCTGAGTACCCTCCACAACTGAAGCTCTTGCTGACCCCTACTTGCTGTGCTGCTGTCTTCTCTTGTGTCTATTCATCCTTCCTAACACAAGTTCAACATTTCTTTTAGGAAATTCCCCCCCCTTTTCTTATTTGAGGAACAGCTCTTGGTCTCTGTCTATTCTATGACATCCTCTGCCTAATATGCTTGAACTACTATATCTAACCTGAAAAAAACAAGCAACTTTTTAAACTTTTCTGTCACCCATAAGTAATCTCCTTTGATTGATGAAAATATTTCTCTCTTCTTTTCTTCAGATATGTAATAATTGGCTTAACATTAACTTGGCTAAAACTGAGCTGCTTTCAATCCTCTGCCAACTTCCATGCTTTCCTTAAGCTCCTACAACACCAGTACTATTGTTTTCTATTACTCTGGTTCACAGCTGAACTGCAAATTTTAACACTTCTTTCTCACTTTCTCCACGTATCTTCCTTCAGCCATGTTTATCCTCCTAGCACTTTCTAGACTCTAGTCTTGCCTATCTGCTGCATGATCATTACCTGCATACATTTTGAATATATTACCCTTCTTCTGGCCTTTCCCAAACTTGTGGCAGTACTCAAAGGACCAATAACTCATTTTTCTCAATAGCAGTGCATCTTTTTGTTATCCTCCTCTCCACCGTCATATGGAACTTCTTTTTCATTTACCTTATATTCATTGTGTTAGTGATTTTTTTGAAAATTCCATTTCCCAATAATACACAAGTGCTTTTACTTTCTTGCCCCCTACTGCTTCTTGCACTCAAACTTCTGCCATAAAGAGGAAAGCATAGAAGATACATGGATCAAGATCTAGTTCAGTCAAATAAAAAACAAAATATTAAGAATATTAGGAGTGTTTTCTGAATAAATACATTCAAATAAATAGGATTCTCATTCTCATTCTCATTAATATAATCTCTCTTAGTTTCTCTTCTGGTTCCTAATAGACAGAAGCAACAAGCAGGAAAAAGAAGGGAAAGATAACCCCTTCTTTGAAGGGTTTATAAACTTATGGTAAGAAATGACGTGGTAATTCAAACAAACAAAAGGAGGCACAGGAAGTAAGGAACAACCAGAGGTCTTCAGTAGTCACACAGCCAGGTTTGAAAAGTCTGATGATTATACCAGATACAGGGTTTTTATGGTGTTGTTAGCAGAAACAAAGGAATATGCTAAACATAGCTATTTTATTTTATCACTGCCCAATACAGAATAAGAAAGCTGTGTTTAAAGGTCATCATGCTATGTGAATCATAGAGAAAGATTCAAAGGAATATCACCATGGATTTGGGTAAAACTGCTCCTTGAAATGTTAACTCAGACCCTTTCTCCTCACAAGTTTTTATCACAATCACATGTCCTCCCTCTCCTGAGACTGTCATATTTATGAATTTCTCATAAGCAGAGGCTGTATCCCTCTTCATGGCTGTACAGTCCTTAATACAAGGGAGACCTAAGTAAGGTGCAGCCTATTGTTACTAGGAAAACTATCCTCACACCCATTCTGCATTTCTGTGCCCTTTGCTTTGCTTACAAACTTTAATAAGAAATAAAAACATCAACATTCACAGCACTGAAGTCTTTAGATCGCTGACTGTATATCCATCCCGCACAATGAATGGGGAAGAAGCTGACAGAAAGGTTGTATCTGGGCATACATGATAAACAAGACCAAGGTTCTTTAGTAACTCAAATAGGTTAATAGATGTATGAAATGACCCTATAGGTCATGCATCTAAATCTTCATATTGGCATCATTACACCCTGTTGTGGTTTAGGAATGGTACTCCCCAGTATATTGCTCCCACTGAGACTCTCCAAACCATGTGCCATTTGCTTGTTGACTTCTCCTCTCCTTCTCCTCTCTTTGTGGAGGGCTGGAGATGAGAACTGGAGGCACAAAAAGTAAAGATCATGGGCTGCGATAAGAATGATTTACTGGAAAGGGCACTGCTCACTGGACACCACACACCCTGCACTGCAGAATGCACACCTGTGCTGCACACACCAGGTGCTGCTCCCAGCACACCTGTGCCATGCCCTGTCTGCCATCCCTGTAACACCTGTCTCAAAGGATAACACTGCATGGCTGCCTTCAATCAGGAGTTTCACAATGTTAAACCTCTTGACGTCACAAATCTAAATCATATTCCCTTTGTCTATGATTTCCTTTTATATAAGAGGCTGGAAACAAATTCTGTGAAGTATACCAGGGCCACTGATTTATCCTTACTGTGTCTTGGACCATAAGCTTTCAGCAAAGAGCTCCTGACACTCTACAAAACAAACAGACTTTGTTCCCAGCTGCTGACTATTACCTTAAGGGGATGACTGGCTCCTGGAAGCATGTACTTGGTCCATGAGCTCATCATGGTAGCCCAGCACATTTTCTTCTGTTTTTCTGCTTCCATTTCATCTCAGAAGGCTGACAAGGTTTTCCCAAGCCAAGAGAACCAGAAAAGAGAAATTGTGACTTCTGACAGTCTGCACAGTATCAAAAACTAAACTGATTTCCTGGGGTGAAATCGGTGGTCTTTGTAATGTAGGTCTTTCTCCCCAGCCAATAATGCGATGCCTGTACTGATGGAATTGGCTCAGAAACAAGAAATTATTGAAGTCAATGAATGAATTTAATTATATAGTCAAAGAGTAAATCTAGACAATCACAACAGTAGATCAAACAAGTCATGATTTGGCTAATTAACATCATTTCAGTCAAGAATGCAATAAGAACCCTCAGACATTGGACAGTTAGTTCCATTCCTTCATCAGTTGCTGGACGGTACACTGGCACTGGGTTGAGGATAAAAACCTGAACAGAACAGGATCCTTCACTAGACACTTGCAAGTCATTTAAGTGGAAGTAACTGATACCTCCTTCCCAATACTAAGCATTTACTACATCAAGTAAACATATTGCATGGGAGTATGGCTACATACCTGAACAAACAACTTTTTAGGACAGAAAATGTAAAAATGTTATAAATAGTAAGAAAATTATAATGTGGTTAGGTACTACTAGCAAACAACTATTACATCACTATGAGAGTATGCATTCTGCATTTTCTTTTTCATAACTAATGTGGAGGAAAGAATGCATGGTCTGTAGAGAGAGTCTGTGTTTCAAAGGCTAAGAGATGCTAAATGTTTGAAAGGAGTAATCCCATTACAGACCTGCATTCTGTAGATCAGTGCTACTGTTAGGTAAAAGGGGGAAAACCTGTAGCTAACTATACTCACAGGGAAGTTATGCAGCAAATACTGAGATGAAGATAAATCTATAGTACCTACCAGATGGACTGAGTGGTTTACTAAAAGGGTCTCTCTTCTCCTCAATGCCTCACTGTTTTTGAATTTTTTAAATGTATTGTGCTGCTTTTGTGCTTACAGAAAGGCAGTCTTTATTTTACCTTGCCCTTATCAAATCTGTTTTTCAATGTAAATCTCTCTATTGGCAGACAGACATAATTTCAATCCTTTTAGGTTGTGCTGCTCTTCTCAAAGGTTAAGACATATGCTGAAGTTAGGCTGGTTTTCTTCACCTAGTTACATTATGCCTTTTAAGAAAGACTTGGAATGGGCAACGTGTTTCTACAGAAGTCCCAAAGATTACTAAAAAAATAATAGTCTACAAGAAATTTAATTTTATAGATAATTAATGAAGTATAATCTATCTCTGTTTAGAGATAGGTTAGAAAAAAACCTTGTTTTTTCTCTCGTTTGTAACAAGTGGCTAGTAGTAAACACATTAATACTAACAAGTCAGCAATTAACAGCTTCACAGAATATACCTGGCTTTTCTGAAAGCTGCAAAACCACAGCCTGGTGGGAAAACTGAGACTAAAGCCCTCAGCAAGAACAAAAACAAGTCTAGAGCTGGCTATAGCATAATTTGGACTGCTCAGGAGCCAGCAGTACCAGCACTGTTCACATTCTTGGAGAAGTGCCTCCTGAGTCATTGCCTTTTCCAAGAATATGAAAGCTTAAAAGCCTTTCCTGTTTGTGTAGTTTTGAGTTATTGCTTGTTTGATCTTACTTTTGGTTGGTTGGTTGTTTTTTGGGTTTTTTTTTGTTTTTAAAAATTATATCTCTCTTTCATTTCCTTATTCATTTCCATAGAAGTCCTTGTGTCCAACCCCAATCACCTAAGTGGGAAATAGAAACTCCAGATCCAATATTAAGTAGTGTAAGTAATCTAATAACAAAGAAATAAGTAATTTCTAGTGTTTAATAATGATTTATGAAGCCTTTTATATCTCACACTTGATAAAGACCTGATGAATTCATATCTAGAATGTCTTGTAATGTTTCACAATCTGCTGTGATAGGATGTGGTTAGGGAAGTGGTCTTCCAGGATTTCAATTTTTAATAGGTCTTCAAGGCTAAATATAATCCCTTTTAGCAATTCCAGTAAATATGTAAACTAAAATGTGTAGATAGAGACGATTTCTCTGGATTTAAACACTATATCATGCCAAAGGGAATTTCTCAATTTTTTTCTTATTTTATATTTCTATGCAATATTCTCCTGAAGCCCAAAAATGAGTATATTGAATCTATTCAGAGTGGAGGTAAAAATGTACAGGTAATTTTTAAGATCTTTATATATATATATATATATATATATATATATATATATACACACCCCTACTGGTTTAGCACCAGCTTTGAGAAACAGCAGTTCTTTTCCTAAGGACAAGGATATTTCAGATTTTTACAAGTTTCTGGTTCATCTCGACATGGAATTTTCTGGGGTAATTTTGCAGGAATCAGGATTTATTGAATGTTTTTCTTGGTCAGCTGTAGATAAGTATAGCATTACAACAATCTGAAATGTGTGGAAGGCAAAATAAGAAGTGAAAAACAGTGTCCAGGACAGACACTAAAAAGGACTCTCACCCTGAGCTGTTCCTTATATGAAAGCATAGAAGTATCAGATAGGAGCAAGAGGATAAACCAAACTGGCAGTGTGGCACTGCTGGGCTGGTTACATTCCTCTGAGAAGAGCATTAGCAATCTGGTTATAGAAATAGTAAATGCACAGAGGAAATCTCTTCAGGAGCTTGAGCTATTTATCTTATCAAAAATAAGAATGACAATTATTTGGTGTATAAGTGCCTACAGGGGAGAAAATATAAAACATTATATGTCCCTTAAGTTTCCTAGAGAAAGACCCAGTTAAAAGACAGCTATCTTGAAACCAATTGAATTCAAATTACTTTCAGATTTTAATAGTTAACAACAGAGTGGGATGGCTGCAGATTTTTGCTTCTCTACATTTTATAGAATCACAGAATATTCTGGGTTGGAAGGGGATCACCAAAGTCCAGCTCCTGGCCCTGCACAGGACAGGTCCATAGATAACACCATTTGTCCAAGAGTGTTGCCAGATGCTCTATGAGGCTTGGTGCAGTGACCACTTTCCTGGGGAGCCTGTTCCAGTGCTCAACAACCCTCTGGGAGAAAATATTTTCCTAAAATCCAGCCTAAGCCTCCCATGGCCCCCATTCAGGCCATTCCCTCATTCCTGTCACTGCTCACCCCAGAGCAGAAATCAGTGCCTGCTGCCCCTCCTCTTCACCTCACGAGGAAGCTGTAACTGCAGTGAGGTGTCCCCTCAGTCTCCTCTTCTCCAGGCTGAACAAATCAGAGGTTCAAAGGAGGGATTTGACTGAGAGCTGCCCACATACCTGTGGAGTTTGGAGAAAGGTGATCAGAGGCCATGGGAAAGGTGAATTGATCAGGCCTAGGTGCTGTGGAGAGTGTCATGAGTCTGCTGAATCTGAGAAGAGTCCCTCCAGCCTAAAAAGGTCCACCACTAGTCTATGATCTGAAATTTGAAAGCTGCAAGAGGTATAAACAGTTTCTTATTTAAACAACTCTGTACAAAGATGTTTTCTATTCAGCAAAATAATTCAATATTCCAGGATGAATTTTCTCAAACTGGGCTCATCTTGCTGCATAGTGGATCACAAACCTTAGTTTATTCCAATAAAAATTGGTATGCTTTTTACTCAAAGAAAATTGAAGCTGGATATTGTAGACAGTGTTCTCTATTAATTTTTGTCATAATTGCTATTGGTATTTTTATAGTTCTTATTTTTATGATATTTTTATTATCCTTTGTTAAATGCTCACAAGGTACTCCTCATTGTAGAGGATGCAGTAGACAACACCTGCCCCGTGTGCATATAATTTTACCCTCTGATTTGGCAATTTAAAATGCATGGCTGGAATCCACATTAAAGTTAATAGTGCTCCACTTGAGCACAGTGGTCTGCCTGAGCATTATAGACCGCAGGATTGGGGCTGTGAGGATTTGCATGTGGATACAAGATTCTCCTTAGTCTCTTAATCAAAGCTTATGGCTGACACAGACAGTGATTTTCATACCTTGGAAGAATAAAAGAACTGCCCTGGAGCCAGGTGTGCAGCTTTATGTCTTTGTAGTTGTTTTACGTATTTTGAAAGGAAATCTTTCTCTGACCCAGAGAACCAGAGGCTCCTTCAACCCAGCAGCCTGCCACTGGAACAACTGTCACTGCCAGCTTTGCTGTGAACAGGGGCTCTGGAAATCATCTGGGCAAAGCTCTGGGAGTTGCTACAGGGAGGTACTGGACACATCCAGCAACCATCAGTGGGGATGGGCAGGGCAGCAGCACCTGATGCAGGACTGGGAGCCAGGCTCCTGTCTGGGGACACCTACACTGCTGCAGGAGCTCACAGGGGCTGTTAGGAACACCAAATCCATTTCTGGGGCCAGCAAAAGGACCAAGTTGGGACATTTTGAAGGAAGATATCTAGGTTTAATTATCTGGCATTTTTGGTGCAAATTGTATTCACCATTGCACATCTGATTCATCCTTGGATCGTCAGTCACTTTAATTACAAGTCTGTCTGAGTACTAATTTACTTGTGTGCTTAAAATTGAAAAATACTTTAATGAAAAAGAATAATATAGCCAGTGGAATTTAATTCCTTGTTGCAATTTTGTTTAACTTATTAAAGAAGAAGAAACTGATGCGCTGATGATGAGGAAGGCTGTGGGAGTGATTTGCACACAAGGCTTTTGGGGAGGTTACTGCTCCCATACAGCACTGTGAATCTGAACTGTATGTGCAGCATCTACTACCAAACATGTACTGCTATATTTAGAGGAGCCTAGCAAAAACTATTGAGTATAGGATGTTGAACAGAAACAGTAATTTTCATCAGTGTATTATCTTCAATGTCTTTATACTGATTCTTCAGGAGAAAACAGCCAGCTAAGCTCTAGCTGAGATTAACAAAAATAGCAGCAACCCAACTGGAAGTAATTTCACTGTTGACTGCATTGCAGTGTATAAAACAGATTTCAATATAGAATCAGAAGAGAGCATCTTGGCTATGCTCTTTGACCTCTGCCAGGTGCCGCTAGTCAGCATAATACAGAATTATTTTTTTCCTCTCTGAAATAGTGCGGGGCTCTTTTAACTTTCTTCTTTCAGTTTACATATGAATTTTCAAGCCAGCTTCAGAAGCTTAGTGGAACTGATGTAATTAATTGAGTGATCTTACTGCCAATGCAAGGCTGGTCCCTTCTCTTTGCCTCAATTTCCATCTTGGACCAGAAAATATTCTTCAAAGTTGTTGAGCCATTTTAGTTAGACTTAGAGATCATGAAAGTTACAGCTGGAGAAGAGCACACTGCCCTCTTAAATGTTAGGTGAGTACAGCATAGGATCAGGTGCTGCCCTCAATTATATCAGTACAGATCTGGAGAAATTTTGTTTTCTTCAACGACATTGATCCTATTAACTGAAAGTCAAGAACACTACTTTCACATTTCCATTTGTACCCCTTTCTCAACTCCACTTCAGTTTAGGAATTATTTCTATCAAAAAGGATTTGGGGATATTCTGTATAGCAGAAGGTTTATAAATGTCAATGGTATAATTGCCTGCATGATGTGAGATGCTAGTCAGGTAATGTGTTTGGATAGAACTTGTTTATCCTCTGTGGGCACCACAAGCATGGCCAATCTGAGATACTTTGAATTTATGAGGTGTAGAGATTTCAGGGAAGCAGAGCACCAGGTATTCCTTTCTTCCTGCAGATCTCTAACTGTCCTGATTCTACATAGTCCTTGATGTCCCATATTAAACTCATGTTCTCTTCAAGAAAATATCTTCATCAGAATTTTTTAAGATGGAGGATGTGCCATACCTCTTGCATGTCTTCACCTCCATCCTTCTGGCATCCTTCCTGTTCTTCTGTGTTTTTCCCTTCTGTCCTCAGCCCCTCATCCCTATTTCATTCCTCTCCCTTTCTCCTAATTTACTGATACCCTTTCTTCATTTCATCCTCTCTCATTTCTCTGCATATTGAAGAAAACCCATGTCCTATATATGTTTTCAGGTTTTGGAGAGGAGAAATGTACCTTAGTTTCTTGTGAAATTATTTCACCTCTTTTGGAATAATAGCTTGGGAAAATTACTCTAATTATGTAATTTTTTCTGGAATCATGCTAGCACAAAATTTGAGTAATTGGATTATGCTTGTCAACTAAAAATCTATCACACTGGATGCTTCTTTAACAGTTTCTGTTTATATTTGGATAATTATCATTATCTTTACACTTACCTCAGTACTGCTGTAGAGTGTTTTCTGAGTAAAATTTCTGTGGAAACTTTGTTTGAGTGTGAAAATAGCTGCAGGACTCTGCCTGAATGTTTGATGCCTGTGCAAGACAAGTAGTGGTGTTTTTACAAGGTGAATTCCTTCTTCATGGCAGCTGCCTCCCTTGCAGTCACAACCTGTAACAAAAATTCAGCTGTGTGTCAGGGCCATAAAAACCAATGAAGGTACAGCTATAATTAATGTCTGTAGTCTTCAGCAGAGCTGGGTAGGGTATGGGAAGAGTAGGGAGTGATGCCCTATCCCTAATAAACCAGCACTATACACAAAGTGGCTGGAATATCATTCTGTGGTTTTGGTGGTAGTTTGTGACCCATGAGTGCACAAAAATAAAGATACCTGTTTCTAAGACTTTTCTTTTTCTCAAAAGAAAAGCTCTATCCTCAATCTATAAACACTTTTTTACACATTTTATCTTTCCCTGTATTACTATTACATAAATGCAATTTCTGCTTGGGTAAATTACAAAATTCAGCTCATTAGAGAAGGAGACAAGGCTCAATATTTCTCAGAGGACCATAGTCTACCCCTCCCTAGCTCAAAACAAGTCACCTTAGAGCAGGCACTAAAATATCCAGATAAAGCCCGAGACTTCTTGGTCTCTAGATTTTATGCTGGTGTTTTCCCTAAAGTTAGTAATGATATGTTTTAATATCCCAACTTTCCACCAGTTTTACACATCTAAACCAGGGACATTCAGTTTTATGTTAAAAACTCTCCTGAAGCCTGGCTGGTGGCAAGTTGAACACAAGTCAGCAGTGCCCTGGCAGCTAGGAGGGCCAAACATGTCCTGGGGACAGCAGGGACAGCATGGCCAGCCAGGTAAGGGAGGGGATTGTCCTGCTCTGCTCTGGGATGGGGTGGCCTCACCTCAAGTGCTGGGGACAGTTTTGGTCACAGCAATACAAGAAGGACAAAAATCTGTTAGAAAATGTCCAAAGGAGGGCATGAAGATGGTGAAGGGTTCTGAGGTGAAGCCTTACAAGGAGCATCCCGTGTGTTCAGCCTGGGGAAGAGGAGATTGAGGGGCAACCCCATAACAGTTGACAACTTCCTGAGAAGGGAAAGAGAAGGAGCTCTTTTCTCTGGGACAGAACCCAGGGAACCAGCAGGAAACAGTGTCAGGGTAGATGTGGGTTGGCTGTTAGGGAAGTGTTTTTCTCCCGGGGCATGTTGGGCACTGGAACAGCCTCCCCAGAGAAGTGGTCACAGCACCAGCCTGACAGAGCTCAAGGAGCTTTTGAACAATGGTCTCAGGAACACGGTGTGATTTCTGACACTGTGCTGTGCAGTGCCAGGAGCTGGACTTAATGATCCTTGTGGGTCCCTTTCAACTCAGGATATTCTCTGACGAAACCTCCCTTTCAGTTTCTGACTTTTTGCTCAGTGATGGAGATACTGAAGGGAGGTGGGTATGCCTGTGCAGGAAAGCCTCACTGGACTAGTATCTGGACATTATTTTGCCATCCTTTCTGAAATGGGGGAAAACAATCTACACAAGGAGCAACCGTTATCCCAGTACATAAACAGTAGAATTACACTCAGAAAAATGACCCACCATAGAATTTAAGGTGCTTTAGTCCAAATAAATAGAATTTGTATTCTGGCAAGGGCTTTGCAAAAATGAATACAACAGTTGGGTAGCATTTTCCTTCTGCATTGGGATTCCAGGCACATCCTTGAGAGTGACAGGGCTTTTCACAGTGGCTGGGTGGTAGACACAGCTGAAATCTGCATAACATGTCAGGAGAAACAACAAATTTTATTTAAATATCATGTTGTTTTTTAAAAACAACAGTATCCTGGAAGTATTTTAAGACTAGTGCTTCCATTAGCATTTGCATTTTATTCAGTAAGACAATTCCTGAAAATGATGGGCACTAATTAGATTTGTACAGTATTTTAGTAATTAAAGGGATTATCTCTATCCATTTGAAAAGTACTCTGAGGCTACTGAGAAATTTAGTGCAGCAGTTCTCTAGGAACTTCTCTCATGTCTCTTCCATAAAAGGCAGGTGTTTTGTTGACTATGTACATATTTATGTATAGCATGTTGCATTTTAAATATAAACCAGTGCGACAAGGCTTTTTTTTTTAGTTCTTGTTTGCTTTGAGCTGACAGAACACACACTAGCTTGCTAATAGAAATCAGATGTTCCTTTAGAGAAAATAATTCTTTAAGTGAGCAAATTACTTAGAAACAGGTGAGGTACAAAGCCTTCTACAACTTTGGTCTCATTCACTATTTGGTTTAAGTGTTCAATAATTCTGTCACTAATGAAGACATTGTGCGTCAGTTTATTTCTCAGCTTATATGTCTGAAAGATATGATCTGATTTACCAACAGAAGCTTTTTTGCTTCCCCATAAAATAAGGAGTCCTTGAGTGTCATTCCTGGACAAAAAAAAAAAAAGGAAAAAAATTCTTTTCATGCTCAGACAATTACCAAAACTATGCCATGAAACAACTCAGATAGAATGTCTTAGATTGATCAAGCCTGGTAGAAATATTAAGGTAGCTCTTAAGTAATGCAAATTTAGTGAAATTCCCAACTGCTTTATCTAAAAGAACAAATTTTTTTAAAATAAAAAATACTTCTAAGCAGATCTGCTTCTGCTTAGAAGACAGCCAAATTCAACAAGCACAGAATACAATCACTGCAATGCAGTGGCACATGCATCCAGAAAATGGTGGTATGGACAATGCTAGGTGAAAGGATAAACAAAGTGGATGCTAATTGAATACTCAGCTGTCTGGAGATTTATCAGGTGTGTTCTGCCTTAATATTTCTCAAGGATTTTTTAATCTCTTGTCAGATACTTTTCACTCCCATCTCTGAAATCAATACTTGTGCTCCTGATTCCTCTGCCAAACATCCTAGGGCCCTGAAGTCTCTTCTGATTGCCCTCAGACTTCTCTTTGTTATTTCCTTGCAGCCAGTTTAAACAACCAATAACAGATAGTAATCAGAAGGCCTTACTATGCTGGGAGGTTTTTAAGTAATGTCCCTTACCCCAGCCTCTGGGGGACAGAAGATTTTCTTGAGAGTTGGGCCCAGCTTCCATTCCCCTTAGAAGGGAGATTTCTATTACAACTGCCCTTTTCTTTTTAACTGAGGAGGCCTTTATACAGGGTACAGGTAGCGCTGTTTCTTGATGCAGGGTACAGCTGGTGTTGTTTTGGGACATCCTGCTGTCTCAGGGTTGCAACAGAATTCTCTGTAGATGTGGGAGGGAAGTGAGACTGGGTGCTGCCCACACGGGAAATTTGGAATAAGGGGAGCTACTGTATTTTTCATGCTTCTTCCTTGAGCTTTAGAGGGGCCTTGCTTTAGCAAAGGGAGTACCACAACCTCAGCTCCTGCTGCTCCTGCAGAGCAGGATGCTGGAATGATGCAGTGACACCAGTGGGAGCATTCAGAGAAGACACAGCCTGAAGGGTAAAGCCCCTCCAACAGCCCATTGTAATGGGCTGTCACAGTATTGAATTGTCTTGAATCAGCGTCTGCTGCTCCAGACAAAGACTCTGGACTTATTTCTATAATATATTAATATGGACTAACTTCATGCCTTTCAGTGAATTATCCCTCACTCACCTTTCTTCCATAGAAAACAGAGTTTGACCCAGATAAACAGGTGAAAATGCCACAAACTTGGCAATTGGTTGTCAAATTCCATCATTCCATATAGGATGTGGTCTCCATATTAATTACAAAATGTTATGGTTTATAAGCTCTAATTTGATTCCATACTTCAAGTGGAAAACAGAATTTGGGTGGGAAAAAGTGAGAGTAAAGGAGATTTTGTTCTGTGTGGAAGTTCCATCCCTTATGGATGTTTTCTGCTTTATTTTTAATTGCATAAGGACAAGCTCACCTGCGAAGTAACATTTGTAGAGTTAGCCCACCCAAAGATGTTAAATTTTTTAGAATGCAAAATAAAAACCAGAAAAATATGAAGGAGGAAGAAATAATGGAACCCAAAGAGGTTTTTCCATTTAATCTATGTGAAATAGTTCACCTTTTCCCTAGCCAATCTACATTTTCTACTGTTCTCAAATAAGGCGGAAATAATATCTCTAATTTGCCATATTATTCTCTTCAGGCTGAAACAATCTTCACAAATCTCAACAATATTCCAGTGAAAAGTATGTTATTCTCACTTGTGTCACACTGTTTTTATGGCGGGTGACTGACATCAGAATTGAGACACATTGCTGTTTTGAGTGACATAACTCAGACTTTGTATACTTATTAAAAGAGTTTAATAAGTACCACATGGTCTAGGTGTGGGAGTACTGAGAAGTTTTCAGGAGACTATGAAAAAACACATCTGAACACTGGTTCACAGGTAGGAATTAGGTACTCAGGAGATGTTGAAACAGTCAGCCTGGTGACGGATCTGAAGGAACCTAGTCACAAACCAGGCCCTTCCTACTCCCCCAGTCCTCGTTTTCCCTTTCCTGGATGTCATCAGAATCACCAGAACCCTTCAAGATGAGGGAGGGCATCCCAAGCTGTTTGAATTATGGAAAACTCCAGTTGAATTTTCTCGTGCACACTCTCATGCAGCCGCAGGACGTTTTGCCCATATCTGTCACTCCAGCCCTTGAGCAGGATGAGCTGGAAACCAAACCAAGCCTGCTTGCCCTAAACCAGGACAGTTACATTTGCAGAGATTGTTGCACAAATGCCCTTCTATTCCTAGGCCTGTGGGAAGCTCAGTGGCATAAGTGGGATGAAGCACAGACGGTCTGGGAGTTGTATGTCAGTAAAGGACTGCAGCAAGAGAGAGAGAGGATTTTTTCCACCAAGAATGCTCCAAATTTTAAAAACACCCAAAACAGAACCCGCCTAATTTCAGTCCACTGGGATTTGTTGTGCAAATATATTTGCACATATGTCATGTAATTACAGTAATTGTGTTGCAGCCCTAAAAATTTGGGGCTATGTCATCAGTTGCTGACTTCCTAACAGGCTTTTCCTTTCAATGAAAATTTTGAACTTCAGATCTACATTGCCCACTAAGACAAAGTACATTGGAAAATTAATGAAAAGCTTACAGCCACATTGCTAACTTGGTGGCATTATCTCTTCTGGATAAAAGCTGGTAAAGCTTAGCTCAATGTCTCAGTTTAGAAACACCAGTACAAGACTGGCATTCTATGTATAAAAACTTTCTACACTGAGGACACATACACTTGTAAATATGGGAAGCTTTTTGGGCCTAACATATGGGACTGTAATTATATGTAGGGACTCTTTCCAGAGAAGGAAGGAGGTCTGATAAAATTTTGTATTTTGTTTTGGCCTAAGGGTTTCTTTGGGCCTTCCTAGAATATTCGAGGACAGTAATGCTCTTTCCAGCAAAAATATATTGCATTTTTTATATTTGTCATCCTCTTTATAAAATATGCTTATAATAAGGGTGAAATTTTGTTTTCACGCAGCAACATCAACCCAGAATAACCCAGCAGAGAGGCGTAATTTAGCACTGAAAGCTGGTTCAACTGGACTTACTGCAGATGCAGTAAATGGTTACAATGTAAAGAATTTGGCCTGCAAGATACTTGCTGTGCGAGTGCCTCCACAGCTCCTTGCCTTGTTTCTGTGAGGGAGAGATACCTGGGATAACATAACCAGACTTGAGTGATCCCCATGGCCTTCCCACAGTGTGGCTGGGCTCTGAGTAAGTCCCTGGAAGCATGGCTGCTCATCCCCACCCATCACCATCAGTGACAGGAGTCTCCTTTGCTTCAGTAGCTGCAGCATGGAAAGGATGGGTGGCAGAGGACACTTTATATTAATCCCTTTGGACAACAGAACACATAATTGCTTCTGCAAATATAACCTCAGTGTATTCTGCAAGATTTCTCCTCTTTCCAAGAAACCAGAAAAATTGCTGTCTTATCTATATTATGTTATTCTTAGAAGATGTAGGTCACTACTTTATGAATTGTTTAGTAAAAACTTTTAGTCAAATGTGCTTGATCTGTGATCAGAGCAACTGTTTGCATATGGCAGTACTGAACTGGCAATGAAATCTGTGGGCTAGAGGTGAAAACACTAACCCATTCCAGGACATGAAAGGTTTGCACTGCTGCATTTAGAGAACATAGGTGAAAACATGTCAAAGGCTTTTCTTTTCTTTGTAATAAGGAGGTAACAAGACTAGAAACCACCTGCACATTTGCTTTCTTGTTTTCAGTCCAGCAGGGGCAGCCTCCTTATTGTACAGCCTGGAGAGAGCCACGACAGCTGCTCAGCTGCATGAGCCCCTGCACTTAAGGAAGAACCATTTCATAGCTTCCCCTCTTTGGTCTTCAGTCTTTTCTTTAGCCAAGGACAACCTTCCCAACCAGGGCATCATCATGGGAGGAGAGGGCTCCCGACAGACAGGGGCTGGGCTCCACTGTGGCATACACTGCCCACACTCCAGCACTGTCTGCAGAGATGACAGCGCTGTGCTAATCAAGGGGCTGTGCCAAAAGCTGCATCTGGTTTCTGAGTCAGAGCAGATTATAGAGTATGCTTCAGGTCTAGTTCCCAGTGTGCATCATTTGCTGTAGGAAGTGGCTTTCTGTTTGATCCCTTCTGTTCTCTCTTGACCAGCCTCAGAGGAACAAGTGGACAGAGGAACAGACAGTGAAGCAACTTCTTTCTCCATTGTTTCTGATTTATACCTGGTTTCTTTGAGACATTTGTGTTTCCACCTCCCTCACATAGGCTCTGACCTGTCCCAGGCACACAGCATATTTGAAAGGCAGACTATGTTTGTTTATATCACTACCATAACCAAGGCAAACTACTTGCTTCTCATTTAAAATATGTAGATGTCCGATCTCTAAGCTGCATGAGTGGCAGGGGACCTTGGCACTCATCATCTGCAAAAGAAATTGGATTAAGGTTGTTTTATTTTCTGCAAGTATTTTTGCCAAGTAGTAGCTAAATTGTAAAGAAATACCTTTTGGGGAATGGAATAATGAAATACCAAAGTTGCTAGGGGTATCTCATCAAGCTAAGTCATTCTAGTGATAATGCAAGATTGATGGAATTATGCTAAGAGATTTCCTGAAATGGTGGATAGGGCATGTTCAGATCTTGATCTCTGTGGAGGTAGAGAATAGATATAGAAAGTAAAAAGTATGTAAATGTAAATCTGCATACAGGTAACATTGTGAACTGATAAGTTACCTGTTTCTAAATGTTTTACACAAAGAAAAACTCATGCTGAAATTTCTGGCACGTGATATAATTTCTGGCCTGTGTTTAAACAAATCCTTAGGCATTCAGGCTTTTAATACCCATATGGAAGTGATGTGGGCACTGGGATTCACAAAGATCTTTTTTCAGTATGGATATGTCAGAGAAACAATTTTCTTTTCTAGAAAACTTATCAGATCTCTTTATGTGTAAGCCAATGTGGAAGCCTTGTCTTTCCGAGCTCAGACATGCATTAAGCGGATACCTTAATTGAACTCTTGATCCACCATTATAAATATAGGGATCCCTCCCATAAAACGTGGTATCTTCTTGATTGTATTTGATTGCCCAGGGTTAGACCAAGCAGCTGCAACCACAGCTGCCTTTTTCACTGTTCCCATCCAGCCAGTTTTCATGGAGCCTGTCTCCCACAAGGGGATTTGCTCCCAGTCAGACAGGACAGCAGAAGGCTTCCAGTGACAAAATCCATTCAGGCAGCTGAAGGCCCTGCTAAGGGCTGTGGTGGCTGAACCTCAGAGAAGGTGTCCAGGCACCAGCTTTTCAGCAGTGCCCTGCAAATGGGAGCAGATGGGTGAGAAGCTGTTGGCTTAGCATCAGAGCTGGAAGGATGGATGCTGGCAGGGTGGAGCTAAAGCTACAAGAGGAAACAGTTTGGGAAACTCTGTCAGGATCCCAACTTTAGTTTGTGTGAAAGGCAGCTGACTGCCAGCTGTAATGGTCAGTGGTCCTCCTCAGGTTTAGCCATTCAGGAATATAAAGTTTTCTCTTAACTGCAGCAAATTCCTTCCTCTGGGAAGGAATAAGGGAGCAAATGTGATGTTTCTCTCAAATAAGGACCTGTTATCCTCCAAAGATAATTTCAGCAAGCATTTATTTTAAGCACTATAGAGGAAGGGCATGAGGTATGGCTCATTCTGGTCTACTTCTGAAGAAGTCGATGATCTTGCATGGGCTGACAGGGTTGAATTATTTAGAGATGTGAATAGTTTCATAGATTTCGTTCACCATGCTAAATCATGCATCCAGTATTTATCTGGCAGACCAAAAGTGCATGGACTACATCAGAAAATATCATGCTAACCCAGGGATGATTTTGTCAAGTTACAGGTGAGTCAGTGTGGTGATGTTATTGCAGCTATAATTGTCACTGCTTTACTCTGGGACTGGGGAGTCACACCTTTCAGTTAGGAGCCTTTAAATATTTAATGTGGTCTTAGAGAAAAAAGACTTAAAAATATAATTCCACCCAAAATCAATTTCCCTGCTTTGAATTGAATGATTATTTTTAAATATAACATTAAAAAATTAAGCTTCTTTCTTTAACATCAAAGAAAGGCACCTGCATTTTATCTGGAGAACATGAATGCCTGAAGCTGCAGTTTCTTTTTCACCAGCTCTCAGCAAGTGGCCATTTAGTCTTAATTGCGACACACAGTGTAGTCCAATTAAGAATGGCATTAGCAGACCAGGAACTATTTGTTAATCAGTTAAAGGTATGACAGACAGTTCTTGTTTTGCCTGAGGTTGCAGTGCACATCTTTGTGTGAAAATCTAACCAGCTGGAACTCTCCAAGTAATACAAGAGTATAATCAAGCTATCAGTTATAAACAGAATAAATGCACTTGTGTAATTGAGAAGTGCAAAAACTTTATAAAACATAATTTATATTTGGAAAGGCACATGTTGCTGAACTGACCTCAGCAAGTGACAGTAATGATATTTGACTTGAGAAATGCTCCCAAGCTTCCTTGAACTGGAGGTAACTTGTAGGGAGACACCTTATGGTCTGGCACTTCAGGGTGCTTGTCCAGACAAAAGAAGGAGTTCTTTTCTGCTGGAAGAATGTTTTTTCCAGAAGAGGTGAACCGTGGAATTCCTATGGAAACTATCTGCCATACTTGAAGGGAGCAGTTCAGAAGTCACACCAATCTGGCTATTTCCTGTCATTACTGACACTTGCAGTGGGGCTTCAGTAAGGTACATTCATGTAGTACTTTCTCTCAGAAAAACACACATTCTGCATGGCTGTTTTGTGGTTATAGTTTCAAGTCAATACATGCTTTAGTTGTACCTCTTTACATGAAGAGAATACTTGTTTTTCAGTCTGATATTAAAGTCTTATTTGCTATTTGGTCTGGCGTTACATCATACTTGTAACACCAGAAAAGGGAGACAACAAAGTGGACAGGCAGAAAAGGGCAGAGACCTGAATGCAGTTTATATCAGGATGTGGGGGAATGTACAAGTGCAGTGGGATCACTTTTGTAGGCCTGCACAAGTGGTAACCATGCTCTTTTCCACAGAAAACTCAATCCATTCTCCCTTTATGGGAGGCGGCAGGGCAAAGCAAGAAGAGGTTTTGCCTATAAGGCAGAAATTTTTTTAGAGGGACTCAACTTAGGAAAATCAATTTGGACAAAAACAATGCAGAAGTGTCTCTCATCATATAGTAGAAAGGCAGCCTTACCCAATGAATTTTTGAAACTTGACAGATTTCAGTAATTCTGAGTCTTAGGCAAAACTCATGTTTTCTTGATACTGCTAATGAAGGCAGACTCTTTATTCCTGCAAGAAAAGTGTTTAATTTCATCCACTCTATACTGAAGAGAGAACAAGATGGGCTTTTTTTATCATCTAAGAGTTTTGCAGTTCCATATGTGTCTCCTTGTTATTTCACCTGCTTTCTTTCTCTGTGAGAGCTTCACTTGTGAGAGGGTATGTGGAGATCCACAGGATAGGCCCTAGATGCTTGTGAGGGAGGTGGATCTGATGGATGGATTTGTCCCCTTTGCTGAGTGTTGCATTCAGCTTATTTTTCAAAGAACTTTTATTATCTGACCCACAGATAGGTCTGAAATTCAGTGTTACAGAAGAAAATACACTGTGTTCTTGTTCTGCAGTACATATGTCACTAGTGGACCTGTCATTTAATGACCTTATACAGGTCATTTTTTTTGTCAATAAATGACAAATCACTTTCCAACAGGCTCTCAGTACTGAGATCTTGACTCTTGACAACCTAAGGTGAAACCTATGGGTCCTTCCTAAATCTGAAGTTAAATTTATTACATTTCTGCTCTCTTTGGTACAAGAATTCTTTGCACTGATGCCCTGGCCCAGGATGCTACAATGCTACCTATAGCTGTCCAGGGATTTTCTACCCCTGATTGGTGTGTAGGTCTTTAAAAAGTGATTAGATATAGAATTAGCTGACAACCTCATGACTCACAACTATTAGCAGCTTTCCATAGCTGAAGTTTTTCTAATATTCACATGATAATCAACAATGGGATTGAAATGATGAAACAGGTATAGAATAATCCCCACACAATGTGTGCTGCAATCCCATCAAGCAGCCTCTTGATCTCACAACAAAGCAACTTTGCAAGCTGCTTTGTGAGATTAATAAACATATCAATCCAGAAGCCAGTTCAGGGGTGCTGTAAATCACTGGAAGCATGGGTGAAATTGTGTCACAAGTGAAGTTAACAGAGGTTTTGGAATCAACAATATCATGGCCAGGACTTCATGCCTGGCCTCAAGAGGAACTTTTTACTGATTTACCTGAAGTGAGAAACTGGTGCTGAGAAGAGCAGGGATTCTGACTGCCTGGTCTGCCTGCAGGTTTCCTCATCCTGTCTAGAGAAAACTGCTATGCTTCTCCTCATTTCCAAACCTAAGTGCCAGTCTGTTGCCACATAATTTTGTCTATCTGTGAATCCTTTTCTGCTTGGTTGATGATACTGAAAATGTCACAATGTGTGGGCATGGGATTACCTGATCAGAATAGAGTGACTGGATTGTTGTAAAGGATAGGCATAATTTTTATGCTTTTTATAATTGAAAAGTTGATTGTACAGCTTATAAAAAGTAATGTCTAATGATTTTCAAGTGGAACATTTTTCAATTAATATGTTTGCAATATGGTGAGGTTTGTTTTCTCTTTGGTTATGGTCTCACTGTTCCTGTCTAAGTAACACTTTGCCATGTCTGGAGGCATTTCCATCCAGAAGTTTTTCTTTTGTGCACTTTGCCCTTGAAAGCCCATTCAACACATTTTATTGCAAAGGATCCAAAAGAACTCACCCTTGAGTTCTAAGGACAAAACATGAATCAAACAGTCATAGGGCTACCACACAGTAAAAGGAATTTCTCTTACTATGCTATCAGCTCTCCTGATCCAGCTGAAAACATAGTTATGGTTTTCCCCCTTAATTTCATTCCATTTCATCTGAGCTGCTGTACTTCCAGAAATGTGCCTCTACTGAATCACAGGTGTGCAGTGGCATTGAACTTTTAACCACCGGGCTTGTTGTATACACCTGACTGCAATATATTTTATGACCCTCTCTGATTCTGTCACGTTTACTAGCTGATTTCCTTCCCCACTGTAACATACATCAGCATCATTCCCAGGGGGTCTAAAATCATTAAAATGCTTTTAGAAACTCTTCAAAATATGAGTGTGGGTTTTAGGCATTCAGTATGAAAAAGGCTAATGGATTTAAACATTTATCCAGAGAAATCTAAAATAGTTGCACGCCTGATTACCAGGATCTTCTTCCCAGAATGTGCATATTATTTCAATCAGAAATAATACATTGAAATCCCGGACTTTTGCCACTAGGTGGTACACACATTATGTTTCTTAGCTGCACATTCTCTTGTTTGCAGATAAGATTGGTCTCTGAATGCAATCATGACAGTTTATGTAAATGCTGAAGTCTCCAGCTTTTCCCTGGTAAAGAATTTTGGTATGCTTGTTTAACCTCTGACATAATTGCGGGATATTTAGTTACCAGATAATCACTCCAGCGGTTTAACAAGTGTTTTTTTTTCTTTGATTCAATGGTGCTGTGGTTATATGATCCTTTCAAACTAGAACATACTTGTTCTGCTGCCAGAGGAGGCACCTACCACCTCTACCACCACCCCTAGCACACTGTTTCTGCCTGCTGCCTGCCTAGCCATGTGCAGGGAACAGGTCCAGACTGACACAACCACATGATTTCAGGTCCCAACTCCAGGGATGTGGTGAAGACCTGCTTCTAGGAAAGAGGGAGGTGATATTCTTTCTGGTGACAACAAGGACTTCTGCTGAATTCAGGTGACTATGCAGTGTGAACTGTGAGATTTGAAGATGGACCCCAGATCTCAGAGGACCCAACCTTCATTAACTATGTTAAGGGCTCAATTAAAAAAAATTCTTAAGGACATAACTCATTTTAAGAATCTGAATTGTACCATTGACTTCAATCAAGCTGCTAGCGGCCAATGTGCTCAAAAGTGAGTGTTAAAGCAGCTAAGGGATGAAACCATACAAACTATCACCGCTACCCCAGAAATCAACTGCAAAGTGTTCATCAGTTTAACCAGGCAGAGCTGTGCTGTCAATCTGCCGGAAATCACAGCATCCTGGAGTGTCTCTCTGACCATGACCCCCTGGATCAAATTGAGAGCACATGCTCCTCTCTCTTCTCATCCTGGCACCTGGGCAGTGGTGTTGCATGGGTGCCTAAGAGATCTTCCCCAAGCTGCTACAGGGACCCAGGAGCTGAGATGAAGCATGCTGACCCTGAAATTAGGAGTTAGTTTCTGTATCTGGTCCCAAATCCTTCATGCCAGTAAGATTTCTTTAAAACCATCATGAGTTTTCAGCTGTGAAAACAATTAAGGTCCAGCTCAAAGCAGTGCTCAGGGTTTAGAGGTTTTCATTCCCCTGCTGTAATTCTAGTAGAGATTGACTATTTAATCTATTCTCTAAGTAAGATGAAATCATGTAAGTAACATGTCAGAAATAATTATTTAAACAAAAAGAGCTTATTTGTAGCCCTGCAGAATACACAGAGCTATTGAAAATAGTAATAGTCCTGAATTTCAAGTAGGAGAGCCGAGTAGTGTGTTTCAGTAGAGAGTGTATTGCGAGATCAAGTCAGTCACCTGCACTCCTGGTTCACCACACTTGGTGTGTGGAACTGTCATTGGGAGCACCAGAAATGATAACTGCTTCTCATGTGGGAAGAGTTGCTGAAAAACATATTTAATGCTATTGTGCTGTATGATTTAGGTTTTGACAATAAGCCTGTCTTTTACTTCAGTTCATTTGATATAAAGCTGAACTCATTCCTCATGGCTGAGGAATCTTTAGGCTAATATTCAATATCAGATATTATCATATTCAGCTGTACTTTCAAGGGAGAAAAATAATTATGTCCTGTAATACAGAAGTTAGTCAAGCAGTTCTCCTGCCTGGACTTCTACCTGGTATGTGCAAAGCTTCTTTCTCTATAGGCTTCTCTGAGTACATGGAAAAGGACCTCAAGACAACCAAGGTCTCTCTCCTTGGGAAAATTTTGACTAAAAAGGAATGAGGCAGAGATTCAATGATGTTCTTACACTTCAAGTTTGGGTTAATATTTTTTCCCCTGATGGCCAAATATAACTCGTACCTTGTATTTTTTGGAAGCCTTTTGTTAATATTCTGTTCCTGCAGAAATTTGTTTCCCTCTCATCCTCAAGTACCCCCACCTCTGTCTCCAGTTTCCTTCTGTCTGTCTCCAGTGGGGTTTGGTCTACAAGAATTACAACTCTATCCTTTTCCTGAAGTGGGAGGCTGTGTAACTTATCTGGATTTTATGAACACTGCAAAGAAAAAGGGCAACAAGTGTGCAAATATTGGAGATGCTGGTCCACACATACCTGGCTGTGAGCTGTCATGTGCTGTTCGGGGAAACCTAGCAAGGAGCTGAACTTGGGCTTTAAATCTCTTTTGATAACATGTTGACCCCTTCTGTAGCTGCAGTGAAGGTGTTGACAGCAAGATTTCATTCTTACCTCTCACTCATCCAGATTTGTTACTACTTGTTCTGTGCCAAATAAAATTAATTAGGAAACAATACTATTATAAATCTTCCATATCTGGTGATGTAAAATGAGATGCTAACTAAACAAAAAACTGTGCTTTATCTGAGAACTATACATATATAGCTCTAAATGGCTTACATATTTCTGTAAAAATTAGTAGGAGTTACAGAATGCAAAAATCTGCATGATCTCCTCCATTCCTAATAGTTCCTTAAGTGTTATATTTAAAAGTTGTAAGGTATGTTCTAGGATATAATTTATATATAGAAATACAATATGATGATGCCTAATTCAGTGTCATTCAGCAATATATTTCATCCCAAAGCTTCACAATCTATTAAGCCAAAGACATTTACTGAGAATTGACTTAAATCCTTACGAGGTTGAATGTAGCTTCAGTGGGATTAATGGCTTAAAGTTAATTGTTTTTGCTAATGTTTTATTTGAAATTCCTGTTCAGCAAAGGTAATGTGACATTTTGCCCACTAGGAATGCTGAGCCAAACTCACTGCTGACATAAGCAGGTGTAACCTCATTGACTTAATTAGAAACTGTGCCCACTTACATCAGTGAATTTGGTATCTTGCCCTTTTGCAGAGAAGGGGAAAATGTAAAGGTTGGTGCTTAGAAACCTGGAGGTAGAGCACAGAGGACAAAAGAAAGAGGAATATTGGTGTCTGAAATAAGCTGGCCAGTTACTCTAGAAAAGTAACTAGTAAAAGCAGCCAAAGCTGACTTTGCCCTCTCTGGAAAGGACTGTGTTAAATCTTGTAGAATAAATGGCATGTAAATAATCTGAGGTTTTAATAACTACTTGAAAGAAACAAACATATAATTGTTTCTGGAGCAAAAAATAACAATTGCCCTTTTATGGGGAAGAAACTTGCTCATTATAAAGAAAATAGAGATAGTGAAAAGATGCTGATGACGTGGAGCAGGAGGGAGGGGCTCACATTTATAAGTGCATATTAGCCCTGAAAGGCTGGCAGAGATAATAGGGAAGTGCAAGACAATTAAGGAGGTGCCTGGCCACTTGTCTCTACAAGACAAAGAGAGTGTCCCCAGGAGCTGCCAGGTGGTCCCTTCTCAGCCACTGCAGCAAGAATTCCCTTGTGCAGAACACAGCTACAGACCTGATTGCTTCTAGTGGAAAATTCGTTAGCATTCCACGTATAGGACTCAGACTCTTGAGTCCTACAAATACTCAATTTGTAATTTTTATGCTACATTTTATTTTCTTCAGGGGACTTTGGGCTCTCTCATTACAACATCGTAACTTCATTCACGAAAAAAAATCTGGAGGGTGGATCCGTGGTCTCTCTAAGTCCTCATTATATGCACAGTGAGGGAAAGAGAGAAATAATCCTTTGAACAGAAACAGATGGATCATATAAATTTCATTTGATAATGGAGACCTTCATCATTTTACCTTCCCAGGCAAAATCTACAGACCTTACCAAAGCTGTGCATGTGTCTGGAGTATAGCTGGTGTGGCCTCGCCTCAAGCCCTGTGGGATTTGGGCACCTCAGTGTAAAAAGGACATGAAACTATGAGAGACAGTCCTAAAAAGGGCCAAAAAAGTGGTGAAGAGGTGTATGAGGAGTGGTTGAGGTCTGGAGAAGAGGAGACTGAGGGGAAATGGTATCTCAGTTGACAATTTCCTTTTGAGAGGAAGAGGAGGGGCAGGTACTGAACTCTTGTGACCAGTGACAGGACCCAAAGAAATGGCATGAAACTGAATCAGGAGAGGTTCAGGTTAGATATCAGGAGAAGGCTCTTCACCCAGAGGGTGGTTAGGCACTGGAACCGGCTCCCCAGGGAAGTGATCACAGCACAGTGATCCTCTAGCCTTGGTTTTCCTGAGCCAGTTTATCTTGGACATCAGTAAACCCCATGCGTCTCCAGCAAGAAGATTAGGATAGATGACAAGGATTGTTGTGGAAGAACTAGAACATTGTGCTGCATGCACTCTGTGATGATGTGGTTTCCTGATTCTGACACAACCCCTGGCCCAACTGTGGGCTGGCAAAGGTGGTTTTGGAAGTAGTGCTGTTGGAAGCATTGATGTCAACTGGTCTGCAGTTTATCACTTGTCATGGGATGTCTGACATTTTTCCTGAAATTTTGACTACTCACAGCAGGTGAAAAGCTCAAGTGAAAAAGGTAAAAAAACTCTTAAAATGCAGAAACTGGAATAAATCCCACAGAGTCTTTTGTTTTATTTTGGTTTTTTTTTAAGTTATGGATATTTTGGAGAGATTAATCAAAGGATTATTGTCTTTATCCCTGGTCCTTGAAAGGACATTCATAATGTCTGAAAAAATGTGTATTCTCATCCTCAGCTCACCACCTCCCCCTTGTCCATGGTCCATGGGAAGAAAAGGAAAGGATGGAGAGTTACTATGTGATAGAGGTGAGGCTCACCCTGCCATGTGCAGGGTGTGTTCCTGGGAAAAGCAACACCCTGGGATTTTCATTCCATGTTTGAATTTCTGATACATGAGGCACTGCACACAATTCAGGAACTAGATAGATTGACTTGAATCCAGGAATGCTATTGCCAAAGCAATTGGTTCTGAATGTAATTTCAAGGCTTGCTAACTGGCATTATTTTCAGCCCACAAGCATTCCTGCTGTTAATTCAGGGACAAATGTGATCAAAAGTTATATTTAAAAATATATTTTCTTGAAAAGATTAGGCAATTCATTAAGATTAAATCCTTGTAAGCTGAGAATCCTCTTCCAGTAGTTCACACAGCTGGGAAGAAGAGGGGAAGTGGCAGATTATATAAAAACAATTAGATTGTGAAGCATGTTCTGAATGGGAAGTAATTTTTTTATGCAATGAGAAACAACCTAATGCAATGTCTTGCCCTTTAGTCTTGGTCATGTTGACATTCATATATCATCATTGTAACCCTTTCAAATGTCTTACTGCATCAAGAGTTCTGCATTTAGAATGCAGACATGATTTTTATTGGGTGACTTCTGTGCTTACATTTTCAAAATTCTCTGAGCTTTGCTCCAATACAATGCCTTTCTATAAAACAGGCAACAAGATAAGATGTTCTGATTTGATTTTCTCCAGTCAGAAATGCCATTTCCTAGTTTATTTAAAATATAGATTTTTTTAGGTTGTTAGAATATTGAAAATGTTATCAGAGGAAATCTGCAAATGAATTATTCTTCTGAACTATCCAGGATATGTATTTTACTGGTCAGATTCTTATCTTAGACATGGTGCACAGAAGCAATTGAATTTAGGTGTTAGATGCTTAGTAATGTACTAAATACAGAGGAAACTCAGTCTGAGCATGAAAACAGCAAGTTACTTTAACTAAATAATAATGTTTGACCATTGGATTTGAATTCCAGTTGAACCGCATGTATAGGATAAGGGTGAAGTGGTGAATATTCTTTACACTGGTTTGTAATATGTATCAATGCATTATATTATGATTATTACGTTAACATTCCAGGAAGACATTACAGGAATTACCAGAATAGAAAGAGAGACTGCTACAGGCATGTAACCCTATAATTGTATAAAATTGCGATGTTCTCCTAAGAGCTCAGAATAAAGGCTTTGTTATTTGCTGAAGAAGTAGAGGTTTTCCTTTATTTGCAATTTACCTGAGTTTTGTCAGTGCTCCCAGATGTATTTTGGTGAAAGTCAAGGTAAGTTCAGCTATCAAAGAAACCAATTTACAAACTAAGCCTGGAGATGTGACTGAAGAAGATATGTATAACAGTGAAGATCAGAGATGAAGGAAGTGTTGGCAAGAGGGAAAAGAGGGTATTTCTTGTGCAGCAAAAAATGGAGTGTTATAGATACACCACGAAAGTATGCATTTTTTTAGAAATCACTTTAGGATTTTAGCAGGTTTAAGTATCTCACTCATCAAGGAAGCTTCTAAAATGGGTTTTAGCACCTCCTATACCACCTGTCATGACTATAAGTCTTCACAAGGGTGAAAGAAAGGAGATGAAAAGTGAAGGACTGTTTATCATCCAAGACAAGTAATTTAAATAGAAAGTTCTTTCTATGTCTTTTATCCACAAGTATCCCCCCATTCAGTACAAGCGGAACTTTTACTGTCTTCATAGAGTGCCTCTGATATTCCTGGCATAGTTTTTAATTTGCTGAGACCCCTGACATCCCAGGAGGTCAGCTCTGCATCTCCTCACCTGCAGGTGCTGGGTCAGGTGGCTGCTCTCCCCTGCCAGCTGTTGCCAGGGCTCAGAGACTGGAGGATGCTCCCCTCAGAGGCACAGCCCTGCAAATGGTACAGGTTTTTATCTGCACATGAGCTAAATATTTATAAAATCTATACTCTCTTAGAGGTTCCATTGGCTGTGCAGACTAAATGGAGGCTTGAATAGTGATGTGAGAGAGTCTGTCACAGTGATATCTATCTGTGAGCTGTCATTTCAGAAGGTAGAAGTGCTGTCTTGCAGGACAGGCTTTGCAACAGTACATTATATATTAATTAATTAGTGGTATGTTACTTATTAGAATTTGGTTCTGTCATTCCTTGTTCACAATCTTTAATTTAGACTATGCGTTTTGGTTTACTATTTTCACAGCATCAGTAAAGTTGTGAGTTTTTAAATTTGGAAATTAATGTGTTAGAAATCATGACCTCTGTGCAGAGGGAAAGCTGGAATGCACAACCACATTGTATTGAAGCCTGAAACTGGAATATACAGCCACACCAAAAGAGAGAATAAAACCACATAGTATCCCATGGAGGACAAGACCATGTCAGTGAAGACAATAGATCAGATCCTAGAAGCAACAGTACAGAGGAAACAACACTCTAATTTACTAATTAGCTCTGCCCTGCAATGTTGATGGTTTTATGTTTCTTCTGCAGGTAGCTCAGATGTTGCTGGCTTAAGGTTTTCTCCTGCACTCCTTATGCAGGAGAGGCCCTGGCCCCTGTGACACAGCACAGCATGGCCTGAGAGCCTGGAGTGACTGTGAAAATGTTTTTTATACAATAACCAGTTGTAAGCAAATCACTGTATGTAACATGTGTGTTCATGTGTGCACTGATGCCAAAAAGATTTTTGCTTTTTATACATTTTTCATACATTTTTCATATATTCCTAGCTCTGTAAACTATTATAGTATAGTTACATGTCTCCTTAATTAACTATAGTTTGTTTCCTGCTCTTTCTCTTAGATTTTAGAACAGTCGGTCATCCTTCTAAACATATTCATCAAATATTGCATAGTCTTATTGCCAGGAAGAGGATCTACATGAAGATTTTTTTTTTCCCAGCCAGAATCTGAGAAGTCGTAACAAAAAGTAGAACAAAGGAACCCTTGGATCAGCTCTAAGGATTTGAGCTAACTGAGTGGGTTACTCGGCCAACTGAGTCTCCTATTGGATGTACCTGTCAAATATCCTAATTAATCAACCTCATAAAATTGTGAAAACCAGGTACTGGGTGTGCCCCATCACCAGCAGGACACCTGCAAGCTTAAAAAAAAGGTCTGCTTTTTACTTTGCTATTCTAACACTGTTGCAAGAGGGTTTTTTCTCTTTTGATTATAGGCAAAAGCACAACACAGCAAACATTCTTCTCACCACCAGCACTTTTTCCTCTCAGTCCCACAGGTACATTTAAAGGAATTCCATCTTCAAAGCCAAATTTTTAATGTTTTGCTAAGAGTAAGCTGAAGTTCTGCTTTCCAGGATCCCAGAGCTGCCTCTGCACACCAGAGCCTGCTCTGCAAATCTCCAGTGAAAAGCCTTTGTGGCTGTTAGTATAGCCACAATCCCAGCTGTAAGCCAGTTTAAGAAGTCCCATGTTCCCAGTCCACATCCAAATCCCTGTTTAGAGGATACTGTTTACATTTGAGGCCATAACAGGACAGGGAATAAGGAAGAGTGGAAAATTGGATTGGAATTGCCCCAAATGGTTTGTTTCTGGTGCTCCAGAGACATTCTAATCATTATTTTACAGTCAGATCCCTTTGCTTCAGCAATCCTATTTTTGGTGGTCCCTTGGCATTCCTATTCTCTTCAAGAGAGGGGATTAAAAAAAAAAAGACAAATGTCTGCTTCATTCTTATTAACAAGCTACCAACCATCTGTTGGAGTGATTAACTTCTGGAGCACCATAATTTGCATGCATTTTTAATTGTTTTGAGGCCTGGATGTAAGTTGTTTCCAGATTATTTTTTTTTTCACTATTCACTCCCCAAACAGTGAACAACAGTGGTGGTGGTAGTGTATTCGGAATATCAATACTGTAAATACTGTTTATCAATTTATAAAAGCAATAAAATACTTAGAGTTACATCTGCATCAACTCTCAACATTTAAGTGGTATAGGATGGCCAGCTGTGTCCTGCAGTACATCAGGCACAGCATCACCAGCCAGGCAAGGGAGGGGATTGTCCTGCTCTGCCCTGCACTGGTGCAGCTTCAGCATGGGTTCTGGGGCAATTTTGGGCTCCACAATATAAAAAAGACATAAAGCTATTGGAAAGTGTTCCAAGGAGAGCAGGAGGATGGTGGAGGGCCTTGACATGAGGCCATATGAGAAGCAGCCGAAGGAACTTGGGTCTGTTCAGGCTGGAGGAGTCTGAGGGGAGACTTGTACATCCTCTCAAGGGGAAGGAGAGGGGCAGGTACCAATCTCTTCACTCTTGTGACCTGTGGCAGGACTTGAGAAAATGGCCTGAATGACCAGGAGAGGCTTAGGTTGAAAAATCAAGGAAAAAGCTTTTTGCCGAGAGGATGGCTGCACACTGGAACAGGCTCCCTAGGGAGGTGGTCACAGCACCAAGCCTGACAGAACTCAAGAAGCATTTGGGCAGAGTTTTCAGGCACAACTGTGACTCTTGGGATATCCTGCACAGGGATGGGAGTTGTACTTCGATGATCCTTGTGAATCCCTTCCAACTCAGCATATTCTGTGATTCTGTGAATTGCTGTTCTCTGGTGCTTAACATCTCTTTCTGTGAAAAGAATTAATTTAGAACATCTGCCTAGATTATTTAACCTAGTATTTATTATAAATTATTTGTTTTCTAAAGTTTTACAAGTATTTCATATGTTTAAAAGAATATTTCAGAGCATAATCAGAAAAAAGAAAACAATATATGGTGTAAAAAACCACCAGCCTAATCTCAGTTAAATACTGCTATTCATAAAGTTCCAACGCTGTTCATGGGAGTTGCAATAACCCACAATGGAAACTGTTTACTGGACATGTATCCTGTGATTCACTACGTAAAAGCACATACTTTTGCACTGCATCAGAGAAAATAGCAGGCACAGAAAGATGTACAAAGTCATAAAAATCACTAAGATGGAAACTCTCTATGGGCTTTTTGTATTAACACAAAATCTTTGCGTCAAAAAGGGCCAGAGTAATTAAGATTTTAATTTTTATCCCAGTCAATTTTATCATTTGGTAGGCTGCAGTTTGCAGTTTAGCTATGCTGGTGAAATTTTAGAATCATTGGGCAGAAGATCTCAAGTTTTCTTCTCATTCATGAATGGGGAGAATCAGGTTACAAGAGGCTAACTCAGCTGAGCTTAGATCAAGCAGACAAAAGAACAGAAAATTGATCTAATTCTGTATGCACCAGGCTTGGCAGGATCTGTGTATTGCTTTATGATATTGGCTCAACTCTGATGGTGGAGAACTGAGCCTTATTTAGAGTAGACAGCTTTTCAGGTTTTTTCCCTCTTTGTTTCTAGGTGATTAATAGAGCCTTAAATGGGAACCCCATGCATTTTCAAAATTACATCTTCTCAGTGCTTCTCTAGTATAAGTAGAACAGACTATTTTGGTTGGAAGCAGCATAAAACATTCATCCAGTCCAACTGTCTGACCACTTCAGGCATGACCAGAAGCTACAGCATGTCATTTAGGGCATTGTCCAAATGCCTCTTAAACACTGACAAGCTGGGAGCATCAACCTCCCCTCCAGGAAACTGTTGCAGTGTTTGACCACACTCTTGGTAAAGAAATACTACTTAAACATCTCATGGCACAGCTTTGAACCATTCCTATGTGTTCTATCACTGGATACCCAGAGAGGAGATCAGTGTCTCTCTCTTCATCTTTCCTCCTCAAGAAGTAGCAGAGAGAAAGAAGGTCACCACTCACCCTTCTTCTCTCCAAACAAGACAAGACCAGTGTCCTCAGATATTTCCCACAGGACATTCCTTCCAGCCCTCTCACCTCCTCTGGACATTTTCACCTAATTAGAGTCCTTCGACTTCAGGTGAACACAGGACTATACACTGGAGTAGCATCAATTTAATGCAAAGGGAAGCTGGAGGGCAAATATGCCTTTCAGGGTCAGTCCCTCATTTTAGGGGATGCAGATTATTAAAGTGAGAATTATTGATCCCCATCCCCAACTCATGATAAATGTTGAAAGTTAAATTCTGACAGCAATTACCAGTGGCTGTGGGTTTTGCTCTTCTCTCTTCCTTTTCTCACTTTTACTCTTGGTGTGGAAAAAGCAGCTGCCAGAACAGGCACTTAATGTCTCTGTGCACTGTCATGTGTACAAGAAATGCTGTACAGGTGATATGTGACTCAAGAAGATGCTGATGGACAGAAGTCTTGGTGACTGATGCCAAAGGTGATGGCCAGCATCCATTGCAGGCTGGAACAAGCTGGACTACTGTGCTGGTAAGGGTAAGATGGGCAGCCGCTGGCTGGAGAGGGAGCTTGCGTGAACCTAATTCTATCACACTTCTGAGGAAAAGCTGAAGTAATTTCTATGCCTCTGGTGTATTACCCCTTCGGAGAGCCCCTTGGAGGTGACTGGCTCCTGCCTTTGCGGAGGTTATTGTCTGAAGTAATGACATAGCTGTACAAAGGAAAGCAAAGTTATGGCCAGAGTTGCTTTACCCCAACCTACTTGAAAAAAATCTAATTGAGACTGAACACTTTCTATAGCATCAATCTCCCAACCTTTTGTCCAAGGACTTCATTGGGTACTTTTGGTTCTTCCTGAATTTACAAGGTCTGAGATCTGCCAGGGTAGCTCTGAGGAAATACATGAACTTGGAAAGAACATGAGTTCATAGAGTCATTGATAAGTCCCAACATGGAAGGGACCCATAAGTATCTTCGATGTTCAACACCTGGCCCTGCACAGGACAGCCCCAAAAATCACAGTGTTTGCCTGAAAGCATTGTCCAAAAGCTTGAACTCTGGCAGACTTGGTGCTGTGACCACTTCTATGGGGAGCCTGTTCCAGTGCCCCACACCCTCTGGGGGAAAACTTTTCCTGATGTCCAACCTAAACCTCAGGCTATTCTCTCAGTCCTGTCACTACAGAGCAGAGATCAGTGCCTGCTGTCCCTCCTCTTCACCTCACAAGGAAGCTGTAACTGCAGTGAGGTTTCCCCTCAGTCTCCTCCAGGCTGAACAGGCCAAGTGACCTCAGCCACTCCTCAGCTTCCCCTCAAGGCCCTTCCCCATCTTCACGCCCTCCCTGCACACTCTCTATACTGTCTGTCCTTCTTACACTGTGGCACCCAGAACAGGCCCCAGCACTCGAGGCGAGGCCACCCCAGCCCAGAGCAGAGGGGACAATCCCCTCCCTTGCCCAGCTGATGCTGTCTCTGATGTCCCCAGGACACCCTTGGCCCTCCTGGCTGCCAGGGCACTGCTGACTTGTGTTCAATTTGCCATCAGCCAGGAACCCCAGGGCCCTTCCATGGCCCTGCTCTCCAGCCTCTCATTCCTGTCTGCACACCCAGGGTTCCCCAGCCCAGGTGCAGAACCCAGCACTTTCCCTCACTGTTCAACTTCACAGGTTGGTGATGGCCCAACCCTCTCTGCAGGGCCTCCTGGCCCTTGAGGGAGTCATCAGCTCCTCCCAGTTTTGGATCATCTGCAAACTTGCTTAGTATCCCTCCCAGCCCTTCACCCAAGGCATTTATGAAGATGCTGAAGAGCAGAGAGCCTAAGGTGGAGCCCTGTGGAACCCCCCTGGTGACAGGTCTGCACTCTGATGTCACCCCATTCACTGTAACCCCTTGGGCCTGACCCATGAGCCAGCTGCTCTCCCACCACATGATGTGTTTATCCAGCTGTAGGTTGGACATTTTGTCCAGGTGGACACTGAGAGAGACAGTATCAAAAGTTTGTTGAAATCCAAAAGGATTACATAGACTGCCCTTCCTTGATCAGCTAGGTGGGATACTTTGTCGTAAGAGAAAATCAGATTCCTCTCATGAAGCTGTGCTGGCTGTGACTAATGACTTTGTTGTCCTTCAGGTGTTTTTCAACAGCTCCCAGAATAATTACCTCAATAAATTTACCAGTCACTAAAGTGAGGCTGACAGACCTGTAGTTTCCCAGGGATGCACTTAGAAAAGGCAGTGAGATATCTGAGTATCAAGCTTGTGTTTTCAGTCACTGCATGGAGCAGGTGCAATCTGTCCAGCAGTCAGTCAATGAAACTTCAGGCACCTGAGTACTGTCCAAGCACATCTAGGGCCATAGGACAGAAGCCATAGGAATAGCTATATGAAATGAACATAGCAGCACAAGTGACCCCATGCCCCATGATCTGAAACAGAGGGCAGCGAATTTCTGGGGCAGCCCAGCAAATCCCAAGCCAAAAGGCTGATCTTGTATGATAGAAGGATGCATCTGTAGCAGAGTGTTCTGCATCCATCTCTCTAGTAGTATGACAAGGAGGTATTTTTGTACCTGTTCCAGGTAGAGAAAGAGACACAGAAGACCTACCTGTGCACACCAACCTTGCCATTGGGAAGAGATCTGAGTGTCATATCTCAGAGAGTCCTCTCTTGCCATATCTGTTTATGACAGGTTTTGTCCATCCATCCAAACCCTGGTCTGTCACAGCCCATCACAGATTGTATCCCAGCTCTCAGCAGCCCTAGACGGGTGCTGATGTCAGATACTGGAGATGTTTCATGCCCTAGCTAGAAATGGTACTAGAAACTGCACTTAGAAACAACTGAGTAACTGGGAAGAAAAAGGAGTTTTGGCATTATGTTTCAAGCTTGAGCAATGACTGCAAGATCAGGCCCTCAACAGGCAAAGTGGGGCCATGAGAAGACTGGAACAACCAGGTGCAGTGCAGTATAATTATTATAGTTAATAATCAAACTTAGCTGCAGAGGAACTGCAAGCATTAATTCCTTTTTTTGCTTTAGAAGCTGTGTTTCTTCACTGCTCTGACCCTTGCTGTCCAGCCGCAGAGTTGTTGAGACCCACATCTTCCCAGACTTCCTTAGGGAGATAGCATTCTGCAGGGATCAGCAGGGGAGGCCATTTCTCATAGCCCCTTGCCCTATTCCACATTCCATGAAGCTCCTTCGGCGCATTTTTTGAGACCTGCTGACATCACATTTTACTTCCTGTCAGCCTCCAGCAAGGTTGTAACTACAAACTTGTTCTACAAGGTCAGGAACCCCGTGCCCTTCTTCCCCTTCAGCAGAGTCAGAGCATACTATGTGAAACTACTCTTTTAATTCCTATTGCACTGAGATTGGTCACATATTTATATTATTTCCTTCCAGAATAATGTGCTTGTTCTGCCTGCTCCTCTGAGCAAAGACTTGTACAGACAGAAGGAAAGGGCTCTATTTCATGTGACTTCCATGGAGGTAGTCCTAATGACAGCTCTTCAGCTGTGCAAGAGCAGGGAAGAGACAATTTGCAAGAGAAACATCCCTCTTTAAAGGTGTCAGCTTTCTGAAGAAATCTTCTTTAATAGTTTAACTTTACTACCTGTGTTTTCCAAATCTTGGTTTCAGTTAGGGAATCCAAGGATAATTTCTAATTACTTCTCTAGCTTTAAAAAGAAAAGTTCAGGGATAGTCATGCAATCAGCTGTGGCTTACACATGTGTGTATAGCAACAGAAACCTGCTAAGGAAGAAATTCAATTTCTAACCAAAGGAGAGCGTTTGTATAGATGACTTATTCAAATGTGCATATAAATTGTTTTGACATGTTTTGCAGGAAGGAACAGATGTACATCAGTACTGAAATAGCTTTGGGTACCACAAATCTATTCACATGCAATTGGATTACCTCATGTGTCTGGGACCAAAAATAAAAAGCTGACAAAAACGAACCTTAAGTGATAGAACAGATTTACACTGAATTTGATCTCTCCACATTTAGTACCGCTGAATTCACCATGCTGCACAAAAGAAACTCCCAGCTATTACAGGAAGGGGAGCAAGAGCAATGTGCACTAACAGGAGTTACTTCTCCAGTAAGGCCATGCCTTCCTCTGTCCAGGCCATCCCAGAGTGTGGGAGCAAGGGAGACTACTCCCAGTTAGGCCAAACAAAATGCAAATCTCCTAAAAGGTGCTCTGCTTTGCACTGAAATGGTGTAGTTGACCTCTCCCATCCACCACCATGATAGCTGTGGTGTGTTGCAGGGGTTATCACCTGTGGTTTAGGGGAATGCCCAATGGATGCCCAGAGGCTGGAAACCCTCAGACTATGAACTCTCACTGTGATCAAGTACACTTCTGGCTACTATTTTTAGTTACCAGTGTCTATCTCTACCTTGCCACCTAAAGGCTACTTCGATAATTTAATCTGCTTTTTTGTATTTCATTTACTCTGTCTCCACAGACCTGGGATCTGGCACAGCTGGATAAGAAGCTCCCTTGCTCAGACTCAAGGTTCATCTCATCTCAGACTCCATCTTTAATTATGTCTGATACCAGGTTTTCAAGAGAGGCAATATGAACCTTTTAGCTATAGGATCTGTATTTGAGGCAGGAGATCTTGGTCACTGGCAGTCAAGTTTGGAAGGCATGGTTTAAAAACATGTAGTAGCTACAGCCACTCTGAATAGTCTAATGTCTATATGCTACCAAATCTCACTTTGAACTGTATTTCTTGAGTCTACATTTTCTCTCTCGTCACTGACACCAGAGTGTGCAAACATTGGCCTTACTGTTTTCTCCATTTCTCTCTTCCTACATTTACCAGGACTGGTAGGAGATGAAAATGTACATCTTTCAAAACAGCTCCAAAGCCAGCACGTGTGTATGTGTGTGTTTGTGGAAGAAATTCAGCTCCAATTTAAAAGAAACCAAATGCTATTCACATAATTGAAGACCATGAGTGACTCACCCCATCTCTCAGAGCAAAAGAAATGGAAGAACAGTCCATGTTTCCTTCTGCTGCCAAGCCTGTACCTTTGCCCATGGGGAAAAGCCTAGTTAACTACTGACACCAGCTCTTAGTTGAGGCAAACCACTGTGAACCCTTTGCTAGACATGTGGAAAAACGCATCCAGACACCATGTTGCTTGCTTGTATTTGCACAAACAGAAGGAAGGCTTGTGCTCCTTGCCTTTCCAGCCTTCCTTCTGAGCGGGGAGGAGAGAGAGAAAAGGAAGACAGAAGGAGCATAGGAAGCAATTACACGTGTTCAGCTGAAGCATATAATTTACTCATTTTTCGATTCAGTGCTACAGGCCTGTTGAGCAGTTTCCTCCCCCTTTCCATTAATTGAGGGCTAAAAGCAGAACTGCTGTTTCAACAAGCAAATCACTGACTTGCTCACATGTGACAAGTGCCTGCATTTCTCTGCTTTTATTTTTCCTTGCCAGAGCTCCTGCTGCAGTACATACCCTTGGGACATCTTCTGGTGCCGCACCTGCTCAAGTGCCTGAGAACCATGCCACACCTATTATTATTTCATAACTTGCAGTGAAAATTGTGAATTATCCCTCTGCAAGTGCATGCATGGCATGCCACCCAGAAAATCAAATTGCTGAAAGTGCCTGCTGCAAGTGGCACTGTGAGCCTGGGTATTCCCACCCAGGGGGAAGGAAAGGTGCCATTCTTTGCAGCCACAGTTTGGGACAAGGCCAAACATTTTGGCTTGATCTGTGTGTCTCAAGCTATTCTAAACCTCAGGTTCTGCTGGTAAAATTAATTAATTAGGGCTTTGATTAGTACCCTCAACAGCGGCAGGAGCTGTGGTTGAGGTCTCCCTCGGTGAGATCCTTCCCACTTCTGCTCCCTCTCTCTTTTACCAAGCCAAAGCAGTTGTGCCCTTTTGTATCACAGTAAAGAAAATTAACCATAAAACTGGTGTGGTTCAGAGCTCAAAACAACTGTTGTGCAAGATTTCCCATGGCTGCACCTTCATCCTCACTGGGCTCCTCTCAGCTGCACCATATCTCCTTCCTGAAAGCAGGATGAGCATGGGGATCACTTTAGTCCCAGGGTGCTTTTAGGATAGATTTAGTCTCTCTTACATGCACACAGACAAGCCTGGACACAGACAATCCATGTCTGCTCCACGTGTCTTTCAGAGCTGGTAGCATGGGAAAGAGAAGAGATGGATGTGCCTTTATAGCACAGTCCAGACAACAGGGTTTCTCTGTAGGAGCATCAGAGAACATCATCTCCCAAAGAACACTGCACAATGTAAAAAGGATTTTGGAAAAAGACAGTTCTGCACTCTGTAATCTTCTCAGTGCATTTACCAGGTATTTTCATAACAGGGACAGGTCCCTGTGTGCTTGTCCAAATGTCATTTCTCCCTCAGTCATGTAGGATGTGGTGCAACAACAGCCACTCCTCAACACCAAGAAGGTGGCATTTCAGTGTTCTTTCAGTCTTGCTTTGGTTTGACGGGTGCCATGGAAAAGTAAGCTGCTACAGTAATGGTAATGATAGTAAATATTAACTTTGCATGGCAGGAATGTTAAAGTGAGCCACAATCTGAGGCAGTTAGCAATTGACTATTAGAAGGGAAGTCACAAGAAGACATTTGGCTGAGAAAGGCTACAAATGGCTTAGCAAAGTCACAGAGACACCTCTCCCACAAGTACATGTGGAGAAAACAAACTGGACAGATACTGGTCACATTGCCTAATGTGTGACCAGAAGGTGACTTTGTTGATGTCTGAGACAGAGGAGGCTATGCAGACCAGGGTCCTGCTTGGTGCAGTCACAAGACTGAATTAAATATCTTCCTTTCCTTTTTTTTTTTTTTTTTCCCCAGTAAGGGACTTTACTGTATTTAAAATAACCATCATAGAGATGTGAAAAGCCGAGAAGTGAGCTCAGGTTCCACTCTGCTTTGCAATAGCTGAGCTATGGGTAATTACAAGATTACCCTGGGGGGGAGGGGGGTGTTGTTCCTTTACTCAGATGGATTTGAAAGCCAAACCTTTGTGACGTGGTGTGATGACTTTTTTAGGGATCCAGTCAACCCTGTCTTGCTATCACCCCTCTGGACTGGTGATATGAGGGCCGTTAGCTGGGAGAAAGGAGCACAGCAAGAACACTGTCAAGTGTTACTTGCAGCTAAGTTTCTGCTAGATCAGGTTTTTGAAGTATAAAGATGGCTATAAATAAAACAATAATTTATTCATACTGAAAGAACACATGGCAAGATAATTAGAATCTCCAAAAAGGGAGCCTGAGCTCATGATAAAAGGGAAGGAGAAAAAAATCAGGAAATATCCAAGAATGACGTCTCAAACATCTCAGTCAGAAAAGTTAGATGAAAGAGAATTTCACCAGTTTCATTAGCTGTTATTAGCAGTAAACACCTCCCTCCTCTTCTGTCCTCCAGGAAAGTTCATTCCACTCTGCTCGCAGACGCTTTCTGCCGAGACCGATGGTTTGCC